>JAMKCH010003227.1:0-36738 GCA_023653785.1 Ophioderma brevispina
TCATCTAACTGGCGAGTTTTGTCCCACAAGGCTTTATGGGACATGTAACATTACCCCCCTCTTCAAAAATTGCTGCTCCTGCCCACTAACATTGTACTGTATAAATAACACTCATACTGCAGCTAATAGTAATAATATAATGGTGTAATAACAGCTGGATTTGTGGTTGTGGATGTTCTTCGCTACTAACAATTCGTTCATCAAACATCACTCCATAGATGTTCAAATAACGCTATCTTTGATGCTGTGTGTGCGACCAACCCATACTTAAACTTCATCTCATTTTTGATTATTTTTTATGCTTTGTTTTGTAATCTCAAATAATTATGTTCTACAAAAGTAATCATGTATCATTGCTTGATATAAAGCAATAAATTATGCACAATCATAGATATTTTATTTTGTAGAGATGTGTGTCTTTATAAATCAATCAACATTCTCATTTTTTAAGACTTCAATTTCATCTAAATTTCATGCCCATATAATTTATTAACATAATGTGGCCTTTTTATAAACTGTGTTGTGTTTTCAAACTGGTGTAATAAAGACCTAGCATATTCATATTTAGTTTCATTTCACTTCACTTCATTATATTGTTTTTTGATAGTTTTCAATAAATGGTACCACTATCAAATTGGCTTCTATCAAATTAAATTTGGAATTCCATTTGGAAATGTATCTACCATTTCAAATTTATACAATAAACAATGTGTTACACATCAACATTTTGAATAGGTTGTATACTCTGCTTAATTGCACTGTTAAGAAAACATTTTATTTTCTGCACTTGCAGCGGCACTTCAGACATTTCACTAGCGGCATTAGTTTTTTAATTTAAAAAATTGCAGAAATTTAAATTGATTTGGAGATTGTGTGCCTTTGGCATGAAGCAGCATTAAGTACTGTGGCTAAAGCTTAGAGCAACATATAGGCAAAGTTAAATTGTAAATTTTTGAATGGCTAGCCTGAATACTGCTGATTCTTGCTTAACACTTGCCTCAATATTTTGCTGTAAAGTTAGGTTCCTATATTGCTTTTTGGTGCTATAATATTTCCAGGGACTTTTAAAACTTTTTTTTTTGTCTCACCAGAACACATTCAGGATGGAGACTGTTTTTAAGTGTAGTATGTATTATTTAGGATCAACGAGCATTGAAAATACACTGTGCGTTGTTTGTTTTGTAGCTGATCTTAATAGGTCAAAGGTCAGTTGGGTCAAATAAGCAAACAAGGAAAATAGTCCTCTTCCTTTTGAAACAGCTAGTTTCAAAGTTAAATGGATTGTGACCAAACTTTGACATTATGTTTTCTGATTTATGAGAAAGATGGTCTACTCTGAAGGTCAGAGGTCAAAGGTTACACAAGGTGAATGTAACTCTCACTGCACTTTAATGTTGTCCTTTTGTAGTTTAAAGTCTATAATGGATTAACTTCAAACTTTCATGGAAGAAACTGGAAATGGTCATGTTCATTTGTATTACAGTTCAAAGGTCAAGGTCATGGGGTCATTTAAAGAGGGTTTAAGTTTTATTGTGCTTTTAAATGTGGTCTCCTACCACAATTTAATCTTCTCACAACCATTCTAAGTATTGGGTTTTTAAAATAATTTCCAGGAAAATTTGTGAGACTAATGATCCGATGGTCATCTTATCTGATTTTCCCCCCATGTTTGCTTTTTCCTTTTTTTTTAAAACTATTTTGCATCTAACTTTTAAGTTGACACTTTTTGGCCTGCTTATTACAAACATTCAACTTTTTTTATTATTATAGCCTGATGCAAGCTGTTTTAATTTTTATTTCAGCTACTAATAGCATTTAAAGCATTTTATAGCATGGACGCTGCTCATTGCCGCCTAACTATTTGCACTACAGAGCATTTGCCAGCCACTGTCACATGTATTTCAAATTATCCAATGGGCTAATCCATTTGAAATCCTTACACCCTGGGGATACTTAATAAGAAGTCTTCCACAGTGGTGTGGAAGATGTAATCAGTCTTCCACAGTGGGGTGGAAGACTTAATCAGTCTTCCACAGTGGTGTGGAAGACTTAATCAGTCTTCTACAGTGGTGTGGAATACTTAATCAGTCTTCCACAGTGGTGTGGAATACTTTTTTCACAGTGGTGTGGAATACTTTTTTCACAGTGGTGTGGAATAAGTTAATCAGTCTTTCACAGTGGTGTGGAAGATTTAATCAGAGTCTTCCACAGTGGTGTGGAAGACTTAATCAGTCTTCCACAGTGGTGTGGAAGACTTAATCAGTCTTCCACAGTGGTGTGGAAGACTTAATCAGTCTTCCACAGTGGTGTGGAAGACTTAAGAGTCTTCCATAGTAGGGGTATGGATTTCAAATGTAGTTACCCAGTGGGTTATTCCATTTGATGTCTGTACTCCCTGTGTGGAACACTTTATCTAAATCTTCCACAGAGGGGAGTGCAGGCTTCAAGTTGAATAGCCCATTTTGTTTTCTGTTGACAAGACAGATTAATTGTGACAATTTGACAGCCATTTCAGTCTGCAATACTTGAATTTCTTTCCCTGCAAAGCACAAGATGCTATACTTCAAGCTTTACCCAACTTTTTTTAATGATTAAAGGTGGTTGTTCCGATCAATGTGTATTGTGTTCTCTACTTGATATGAGAGCCTGTCACTTGCACATACACCCCATCAAGTACCGTGGGAAACAAACTTGCGGTTTTGATGGTAGACGCAATAATGCATGTTGCAAAGCCCTATTCAATACTGTGCTAATAAAAGTAGTTAACCACTAAAACGGTGTTTTTTTGTTTATATCTTGGGAATGAAATGGATTCGAGGGCTCAAATTTCAGGACGACAATGAGAAAAATACGACCTTTCATCTGATATCAAAATCGATACTACTTCCAGGTAAATCAGGGGGGTCCCAAAGACGATCGGAACACGCCCCTTTAAATATAAATACAAATATTCCCAAATGTTATTGTCGTCATTGTCACAACATCTGCACAGTCTACTAATTAACTTTGCTATGTTGGTTTCCATTACTAACACAATAACTTCTGTTTTCTGCTTCTCTGCTTTAACTAATCTAATCTGCCTTACTAACTCGAAATTACATGTTCTCCTGACTTTGAATGTCATTGTCATCATCTAAATAAAATTTCTTGGTGTTTGGTTGAAATTTGAATACTCCACCACAGGATATGTACTGGGTAGAATTGTACAATGTTATAAGCGATCGATGCACAACCAGAAGTGATACCAAAAACTAAGAAATTTTTTGTCTATATGTGAGCTTATAATTCATTCAAGAGCAATTCAATCCGTCCTGTCATATATCTAACAAATTGTTGGGGGGTGTGTTTCGTAGTCTCTTTAATGGACTTATCACTACAACTTATATCTGATTACAAGACTTTTTTCATGGTAGCAATATTATTAATAAAATACTTGGCATGGTGGATGTTCTGATCAACTTTTATTCTTTTGTATATGCAATTCAATTAACAACATTACCAAAATTGGGGTTATAGTTAAATGCTGTGACCATGTGCTTTTAAATTTTATCATATATGATGTCATTACTGCATCATTTGGACTCTCTTCCATACTTCACTTAATCTTTAACTATCCAATGGAAACTTGACTAGTCTTGAGGAGAGACTATCAATCACATAACTCGCCTGTGTATCCTACAGTCAGAGACAAAATTAATGAGCTTATGTTGTATGCCACATCATTGGTCAATCCTGACAGTTGTGCACTGTGATTGGTTGAAGCATGGCTAGGTGCATGACTGGGCGGAGCTATCATGCTCACCATTATACTCCAGCCAATCATGGTACGCATAATGTCCTGATTGATAGGGGATGTAAAACACATCATTAGTTGTATAATTTTGTCACCCAATTTACTTTGTATGTAAGAGCAACTTGTCGAATTCTTTATTTTACAAACTAAGAAAGTTCTCTTCCAAACCAAGAAAGTTCTATTCTGCAATTCACTACCAACCACCTTAAAGTAACTAATTTTCTGGCGTCTTGCTACTACTACCCCAAAGTGTGTCTTGTATTAATTGTGCAATGTTTAAGGGAGCACGGATGGTGGATAAGTTCCCATCCCCACATTTAATATTATTAATCATATTGCAAAGTTACTTAATACCCATTAAATCCTACTCCTTCCTTAAAAAACTGTTGTTTACCAATTAATTACCAATTTCTTAATGCCCACGGTTCTACTTGAATTTTTAGATGTCATACGCAATACAGGATTAGGGTGTTAAAATGTCTTCATCAATTCGGTTAATTTTTTGTGTAGGGATTGGTGGTATCAAGTATACTTTTTTGTACAATGAAACAAGTTTTTGCCTGAACTACGAGGAGCTGATAGGCATAAACATAGAAAACAAAGTGCGCACTATAGACCTTATTCGTAATTTGCCCTTTTCTGCCAATGTTGGGGCAAAACCGATATGAACACCATCACCTCGATTTTGTTATTTTTAATCACAAAAGTGAGACAGTTTTGACTAGTTGAGCTTTGGTGACAGGATTTTCAATTGGTAGCAGTAAAGGACCAATCCACCAGAGGCACAGTTCAGTGTGCTATGCATGTTTGTGAACTGATATGGATGGCTTTGGTGTTCTGGGCATCATAAATCATTGTCAAAATCCAAAAAGGCATTTTCTTAGTACATCAGTGAATAGAAGCAACTAAACTGTGCTGTGGGAATTGATATTACTTTGGCTCATAGTGATGTACCTGGCAGGATTCGAACTGGATGCCTCAATGACACATTATACTGTATAGGAAAATAAGTTAACAGTATTTTTTTTTCAATTGTAACAGATTGCATTTTTTTTAATTTTCAGTTTCAAACAGCTACCCGTTCAACCCTGTGGGTGAAAATATTTTCTAATTGCATTTCTGAAGTTGAATGTGAAAATAAATATGTTGTGTTTCCTGTTATGCAGAAGGGTTGTTTTAAATGCAAAAAAAATACCGACATTTTAACCTGAAATTTGTTGAAATAATATTTAATAAAGTCTTACAAAAAACATGCTCTCTGCAACTGCAATTTTTGTAAATAAATGCTCCCGGATACATTTGAAATTGCTGCTGAAAGCCAGTATTCCTGGCATTCATATTGACAGGGAATTCATTTTGTGAATTTTAATGGTAGAATTAGTTTCAAGTTAAGTTTTTAAATTTTAAAAGTCTTACATTAATCATTTAAATATGTGTCATGATTTGTGCATAGATGGGGCAAAACATTTTGAAAATGTTTTTACTTTCTTTGTTTTAATTAGGGGTTTGATAGGAATGGTTTAGGTTTGAAAAACTTCATTTGGTTTCAATTCATCTCAAGTCCCTGCTCCTAGAAAAACATAGTGATCATCTGTTCCCCTCCGTGATATCTCCAAAAGTTAATTCTGTGTTGTACCCAAACTTCGTGTAAATTTTGTCTGAAAAAACACTCTTGATTATACTATAAATATCAATCTGAATGATGATGTTCCTCTTTTTTGAATGAATGAATGAATATTTAGTATTGCTATTTTTGAAAATGAAACAAAATACCAGAAGTTATCCAAAGGTTTTTGTCCTTCCTCGGCAATGCCTTTTCTCAATCTTAAGATGTTAGATGTTTCTCAGGAACCACACCAATAAAAGCAACTGAAATTGGAGTTGATTACATTGGCATGATTAACTCATTATCTAAGTGTGTTAAAATAATGACATTTTGTATTCACTTATTTATGTTGCTCCTTACATGTTAAGAGAAGATGTAATTTCACAATTTCACCAACACATCATGATTTAATATTTTGAGTTTCTAAAATTGGAAGTTAGACTTGAATATTGCATTTCATCTGTAATCATTGTTAAAATCATGTTCATCTCGTCGTATCACTAATACATGCATTATATTTATCGTTGTATAAAATGTATGTTTAGGTAAGTAACTTCTTATCACAGTTAATTGTATGATTTGTTGTTCGTAGTATTTTAACACAAAACGGATCAAAGAAGCATTAATTGTCATAGTATAGGTTTGGGTCACAAAATTAGTCTAATAATTAGTGTCCACAATGATCAGAATTTGCAGTGGCTGTTGAATTCAGTATGCTGTATTGATTATACATTGAACTAATTAAGCCCTATTCTTGTGTTACCTCAAGTCAGATGTACATAAATGGTTTAAACCAGGGTTAGGCCTACAAGAGTGGACCTTTTTTCTTCCAACATACTCTAAAAATGTGCTGTAACGGGTGAGAAAATTCCTCATGGATGGGCCGAAACAGCCCATCCATGAGGAATTTTCTCACCCGTTGTTTTTAACTTTTGTAGTATGTTGAAAGGAAAAAAGGTCTACTCATGTAGGACTAACCCTGGTTTAAACCCAGGTCTAAAGTTAGTCTCCCTTTCAGAATACCAGCCACTATGTGTATGAGTTAGTTACTCCACTAAAGCCTAGTTTTGCCACGAGTAGCCATTTAATGCTTTGCCTGTGGCAGGACATAGTGCACATCTGTGATTTTTTTTAATTTCAATTTTTTTAGGTTTTTTTTTACAATTTTGTTACAATTTTGGAGGATATCTAACGAACCAGTGACCAAAGATTCCAAATACGGTCTAAACAATTCAGAATTTAAGAATTTTTGACAATTTTGTAACTTTGGTGAATCTGCCACTTGTAATGAATTCAATAATTGCTATTGAATTTGAGGTAACAGAGTGGACTAAGGCTTTTGGGTGCCACAAGGAATTTGATGACATATTTATAGGTTAGGAGTGGCACCCCCTAGATCCATTGATATGTGTTGTAAAGTAGGGGGTATGCTGGATTGGTTTGTTGAAATCATTAATATGCACTAGACTTGATTATCAGTAAAGTAGAAAAACATAAATATGGCTGATTGCTTTGGCACTAACAAGAACAGGTTTGAATTTTAGGGTAGCAATAGAAATGTAGGATGTGGTAATAATGCTGGTTTTTAGTATGTGTAAACTTTTGGCTGGTTTACTTTTGGTAATTCTTTTTGGATGTTTTGAACTTTGAAGTCTTATATGTGATTGAAATGGTCAAGTGCTGTAGGTAATCTTGAAAAAGTTTTTGAAAATAGTTCATTACGTAATATTTATGATACTAACTTTAAATATTAAAAAAAAATAAGAGTAAAAAGTAAGAAAGCCAGCAATATTGACCATTAATAGTAAAACTAATTAATACCTCCACTCTGCTGATTTTAACCAATTTACGTGTTCTGTGTCCCTCCTTAGTTACGATCAGCCATGGTAAACAAGGAGACGGGATCGAAAAAAATGGACGTGTGGAAATACATTTCTAGCATGGTAAACATTTCTTCTTTTTCAGCTGAGAAAATAGATCAGTGAATTGTCCCTATGTTCACGTCATGCCAACTTGAGCTGCCACTGTGTATTATCATCGCATGTAACACAGGTGATACTATTAGTTAAAGTAGGACAGTAGGACAGCATGGCAGAGCTGAGATGTTTTGTGCTCTGTGTGTTTTATAGGATGATAAATACATGGCAGTGGATAAGATTAGGAATTTAACAATGTACCACCTAAGAAATAATTCAAAGCTTAATCCTGACAGATGAGGATATTTTTTATGGAAAGCTTATTAATATGTGAAATCTCACCTTAAAGAATACATTTCCTGAAGAATCAAGATTCAGTTGCGGAATTGTTACAAGACACGCAACTCAGATTACTTAGATTATGGCTGAGTTTTTTTTAGTTGTGAGCGCATTGGCATAAAATCAATGCACGCATGCTCAGTTTGACAACAAATAATTGGCACAAGCCCCATGGGGGTGCATCCCATTATAAGTCTAGTCAAACTAGCACAAGTGCATTGATTTGTGTCATTACCACAAAAAACTAATATAGACATTAAAGCAATAACAGCACATTTTTGAAGAGCGCCCCCAATTTTCAAAATTTGATATTTTTGCATAGTTGTGTTGGTAATTGTGTAGTAAACTATACCTGCGAATGACAATGCTCAAAAATGCGTATTTATCATAAAATAAGCGATTTTGTAAATAGAATTGGGGTTCCCTCCCTGATGTACTTAAGGCAGAGTGGGAAATGCTAAGTTTATATCCCGTCCATGATGAGAAAACAGGCCAACTAAAGTATATTACCTCTAATTTGATTGCCTGAAGCGACGGAACAACTAATGGATGAGCGTAGACACTACATGGCGCAATTACGGTTATTCATATGAAAGGACTTTTCAGGCAGCAGTTGAAGATATCGGAGATCTACGATATAAGTGCAACGAGAGCTTTTAAATAATAGGTGTACCCAAAAAAATGTGAAAATTCTGAGTTTGGCCACTGGTGTAAAGCTTTATATCAACAATATCCCCATTTGGAAGGATTTTTGAAAATACATTTGTATGTATTTTATTTAAAAATTGTGAAATTTCATATAGGAGCAATACGAAATTCAGGCTATGTTTTCTATTGAAATATAAGCATATACAATCACCTTGGGTTTTGTTTTAAGTTATGTCTTAACCAAATTACAAGGTAGGGACTCTATTTGAGCATCTAATCTATTATGAAATCACCACCTATACAGAAAATATAGATGACTTGAAATTCTCTGGTTGCACCTTTAATTATTTAATTACAAAATCCCTCGTTTGCGACAAATATAGAGTTGCAAGCCTGCCATTCACAGTGTATGTTTACTAGCCAATTACCAATAAAAATGCTGCAAAAATCTCAAAATATTGGAAAAATTGGGGGCGCCTCTTATTGCTGTTATGCTTAACGTAATTCTCAAATGTTACTGCAGCACAAATTTCACTTTAAAAATCTGAATAGGTTGTAAAATCCATTTTATCAATTTTTTAATTAAAAAAATGCATACACATGCTTATAAGATGACTCCAACATTGCGCGTAAACGTTCTAGGCACTGCAAGTACACTAATTAACATACACATCATGCAACGACAAATTTCATTAAATGATTATTATCCAATCATTTTCTTCTTTTATACTGAGCACCTATGAATTCTTGTTATTCCAAATTTTGCAGCATTCATTTGTTCTTCATGATGTTGAAAAGGTAAGAAAGAATTTCCATGATGAGATGTTTCACAATCACAGATACCATGTTCTCTGTTCTGTTAATGCTGTAGGTATGGCTAAATTTTGTTTTATTACAGTAGATTTCAAATTTAGTGAGAGTTCTTGCATATTTCCATGGGGGTAATATTGATGTGAGAGTTCAAACCTTGGCCATGTGGAGACTAGGCCTTTGTTGCCAATACAAAACATATTGTGGCCATGATACAAAGTTAATGCACAAGAATAAGCATACGGTTAAACTAATGAATTCAGTTCTACAATGGTCTGTTAATGATAAAAAGACATACTATGGTTGACCGGGATGTAGAGGAATTCATAATCTGGTTTGCGCTAATCTCTTATACAGGTTGGATGGGCCAATAAATACTTAGTTACGTTATATGTGTATTGATATAAGAATGCATTATTTCTCTTATGCTGTGATAAGAAATAATATTTTTGCAGTGTCAAAGGTAAGTTGTGTTCAAATAACAATGTTTATTAAATAATTGATGATGTTTTCATCCTGCCACTTCAATTGAAACACCCAAGCTACGCTAGCAGACCACAACTAACAGTGGAGAGGTATTACCACTACAGTAGCGTTAAAGCAATAACATTACATTTTTCGTATGCCACACGCTCTCGTTTTTATCGACGTTGAGATTTTATGTATGGTTGGATTTGTTCTTTATGAACTGAAATTCTCTCGGAGTAGTTTAGAGAGAAACAATCCATATGTTTTTACAAGAAAAAAAATAATTAAAATCAGAGATCCCAATCTTAATTATCACAAATGTATAGGTCAAAGTAGATTTTTCATCAAGGTGTTTGTATATTTTCTGGTTTGGGGGGAATTTAAGGTGAAATTGGTGACTTTTGAAAGATATAATTCTTCATGTAAGATCAAAGTCAGAACATTTTGTTTTTGCCATATTTCTCCATAAATCACAGTAAGTTGTAAAACTTGTGATTTGGCAATGCTACTCATGAATGGTCAAAGGTCAAAATAGGAGAATGTTAAGATAAAGGTTTGTTAATAGAATCAGAAACTATGCTATTGTCAATTTTCATCATTCATGTAGCATGTTTCAATTGAGCTTGATACATCCATGCACAAAGGATGAGTGGAGTTCAATCTCATCAAATATCTCTTATTGACTTTGAGACATATAGTTGTTGTTTGACACACACAGTTGTTGTTTGACATTTTGTGCACTTTTAAAATCCATTTTCTCTTCTTTTACATTTTTCCTCCACAGAGAAGAATAACAAAGCACACAAACTAATTTCTCTTCTTTTACATTTTTCCTCTACAGAGGAGAATAGCAAAGCACACAAACTCCTACTACTACACACGTCTGGCCCAAACACCATTCAGGTAAATGCAAGCAAATCCAAACCAATTTTTTGAGGGCAGGCTGGTGTAGTGATCGATCCATTCACCTTTCAGCAGCGGCCCTGGGTTTGATTCCTTGTGGAAGCCAGTGTCGTATGTAAATTTAGTTGCCGATCCATACCCGTTGCTGGCTTTCTCCAAGATAATTTGGTTTCCTCCAGATCTCTTTCCAGAAATCTTCCCATGCTATTCACGGCTGTTTGATCCCATTAAGTTACAGAATGTTTATTTCCCTTTGTGAAAACTGAGGGCAGTATTCAAATGACCATATGTGACATGTCACAACGAACTGAGCAGAAAGTCAATTTGGGTCGTTTTGAGACTGCATGGCTGTAGAATTCATGTTTATTGTTTGAGCTAGCTGGTGCGATTTAGCGATATTACAATATATGGTGAATACTGAAATATTTTGTGTTGATCATGTTGATCAAGACTCGTCAGTTGGACTACAACACTGTCAATGCAAGGTTTGATTTAAGTCAGCCTGATATTGAAATAATAATAACATTGAATGGCTTTTTAATATGATACAAGAATATATTGCACTCGCTAGAAAAATATCGTACTCGTCTTCGACTCGTACAATATTTTTCTATCTCGTGCAATATATTCTTATATCATACTCAAAGCCATTCAATATCATAGAATTATTGTATCACGTACCTTTTAGTACACATATTTTTTTTTCACTTCTCAAAACTGATAAGCGTTTAACCTTAGAAGTGTAAGCGTACTTTCTCACGTGTGTCTATGATCAGTTAGTTTCATGATCACTAATACTTAATTTCAACTTGGGTATGTATTTCAGTCTTGGAATTGTTTTATCTGGAAATTACGGACACAATGTGTTGGAAGGTCCAGAAATCTTCAAGAAACGGATAAAAATGAGACGAGAGGAGACTTGTGCCAAATCACAGAGGGTAAGTTGGTTACAAACAATTGGCATTATTGCAAGTTTGGTCATGGTAAAGGTATACTTTTAAAAATCACAGTAAATTCTGTACCATTATTTATAAGAAATGAGATTCTTGTAGCTGAGAGCACAAATTTCAATATAATCATGGAGTAAATGTAACCAATTTCCACCAAACTTGTCACAAAATGTCAAACTTTTATGCCAAATTGTGTTTCAAAGTAAAAACTTGGGAGGAGAGGGCCGGGGCAAAGTTATCAAAAATTAGTTTGGACAATTGAAGAAAGTGGGAAATTCTAATTCCATCTTAATACCCAAACAGACGTTATAACCCTTTGCTGGACTAAATGTTCTGTCTAACTGCAGGGGCCAACTATCCGGGATATAAACATAAATTTCAGGATTGAAGAAATGGTGTTGTATTTTCTTGGGATGGTTAAAGGGCAAGTTGTGCATTGGTGAGTTGCGCTAAGGCGAGTTGTTGCAAGAGAGATGGCACGAGATGGGGAGCTAGTTGAGCAAGTCGTGGGACGAGTTGTAGTGGAGTGTGATTGTGTAGTTTTGTGTTTGTGGACAAAATATTTTTTAGGTGAGTGTTTTTTTTGTTGGGGGGGGGGTGGAGACAAAATGTAGTATAGAGGGCAAGTTAAGGAGCGCATTTGAAGAAAAGAAATGGTTGTTATTTTCTTGGGATGGTTAAAGGGCAAGTTGTGCATTGGTGAGTTGCCCTGAGGCAAGTTGTTGCACGAGAGATGGCACAGGATGTGGAGCTAGTTGAGCAAGTTGTGGGACAAGTTGAGTTGTGATTGTTGTAGTTGTTGTGTTTGTGACAAAATTAATTTTTTTAGTGTGAGTTGTGGAGCAAATTGTAGAGCAAGTTAAGGAGCGATTGTGGTTGTTATTTAGCTACAATGGCTACAACAACCACAACTGGACCCACAATGCATTCTGAAGTAGCTAAAACAAGTACAAGTATTCTTTCCACAACTTGCCCCTTAACCCACCCATACGTATCTCACCATTTAGACAATCCCATTTCCACCTTGGTCTGATACCGATTCTTTTGACTTACTGGACAGCAATTTGTAGTAAGCAAACTTGGTTTATGGATATTATACAGAAACCCTCATTTGTGTATGAGGTCAAAGGTCACATATCAAGGTCAAAGGTCACATATCAAGGTCAAAGGTCATATGAGACCTATCTTTCACAAACCGAGATAGCAGGCGACACAAGCGGTCTGAGGACCACGATATTTTTATTTGATAACAGCAAATTGTTGCATGCTGACTATCTGGCTTTGTTTCATGTCACCTCAGTCACTGTGATGGATACAGGATTTTCAGTCAGTCAGGATTTGTGTCAATTTAGGCCTACCATATTGATGTATTGATTTGACTGTACCTGTCACATTTTGAGAAATTGGCTTCTGGTTCATGGCTAGGATTTCATTTTCCTAAAGGAACAGTTGACACTTATGGTTAACATTGCCTCTTTAAGACTGCATGCATTGACATGATTTGGAGCATTTTGTTTATTTAATATAACAGAGTTCTTGGTTTAAGATCTAGTATTAAAGGGGCATAATGGCATGAAAAAAATTGACATAATGAAAAGGACCCTCATTGAAATCACTTCCACAAGTTTGAAAACAATTTGGATGTTACTTCAAACAGGAAGAGTTCCAGGGGGGAGGTGGCAGTTTCTTCCTGTTTTTACTGTTTTTACAGAATGTAAACATCCAAATTGTTTTCAAACTCATGGAAGTGATTTCAGTAAGGGTCCTTTTTCATTGTTAATTTTTTTTTCATGCCATTATGTCCCTCTAAGGATTTCATAAATGTCATCTCATTGCTGCACGAAACATTCCTGATAATATGGCTTATTTCCACAGCATTTTCCAATGTGGAAAGATCACTTATTATCAGGAACCTTTGCTGTGGAAAGGTCCTCTTCAAGTCTATTTCACAATGCAGCAGAAATATGTCTGAAACCTCCCAGACATAAACAGATTGTTTCAGTGCTACAGAAAGGTATACAGATGCTGTGAATCACATTTTGTCTAATTCCTATTTGGTCAAATTCCCATTTGATCCAATTCTCACTTGGTCCAATTTCCACTTGGATTAATTCCTTTTTGGTCCAATTCCCATTTGGTCAAATTCCCATTTGGTCAAATTTCCATTTGGTCCAATTCCCACTTGGTCCAATTCCTATTTGGTCCAATTCCCATTTGGCCAATTCCCACTTGGTCCAATCCCATTTGGTTCAAATCTCATTTGGTCCAATTGGTCCAATTCCATTTGGTCCAATTCCATTTTATCTAATATCAATTTGGTCCAATCCCATTTGGTCCAATTCCCATTTGGTTTTTAATTCCCACTTGGTCCAATTCCCATTTGGTTCAATTCCAATTTGGTCCAATTCCCACTTGGTCCAATTCCTATTTGGTCCAATTCCCATTTGGTCCCATTCCATTTGGTCCAATCCCATTTGGTTCAAATCCCATTTGGTCCAATTCCATTTGGTCCCATCCAAATATAACAGTAACAACCACTACCAAAATGAGCATGCATGTCAGTAAGTTCTATCAGAACACTTGTAGGCCATGATACGTTCGTGATTTAACGATCTTTTCGTGCTCCAGCGCTGGGGATCACTTACTTCCTTCACTAAAAATTTTCAGGATTATGTACTTTTCATTACCGTGCTGTTAAACTTTGGAATAGTATCCCATCTGATATTAGAATCAATATCCATAGTACCAATATTTCAGTACCTGTTTTCAAACATATTATGAAGCAACTTATGTAATTTCCTTTATGTTCATTATCTCTTTTTAATTGTGAAGGGTTAAGTAATTTGTATTTCAGTTGATTTGTTGTTGCAGATCATTAAAACTTGTATAACTTGTATAACAAAAGTGTATAACTTAAACAGGGCCCTCAGGGCGAGCAGTACTTAAATACTGATGAGGCTACTCTGTATTAATAAAATGTAAATAAATAAATAAAATGTAAACCAGGAAAAGCTGTATCCCCAAATGAAAAAAAGTGCACATTATTTAGAAAAATGAATAAAATGTCAACTCAATTTACTCCCAGAATGTCAGTGACCAATATGTACACGTAAACTCAAGCGAACAATAGCGCTAATGATATTCAACAATCAACCTAAAAACACTTCAGATCTCTTCTCAACAGGGTATGCAGGTCCATTGTTACTGCCCACATTGTTAAGCTATATCAGGTGTTATGACTTCGCCGTATTGCGCTCTAGTATCTGTTCATAACTTAAAAGGCAACATACTCACCTCGCTCATGATTTTTAAAAATGTAGGTCGCTGAATACCATTGCCTTTCTTGGTAAATTGAATAGAAATAGGGTTTTAACACTTACTGTGCTCAAGTGATCGAGATCTCGATCAATACATGTGGCAGGTATTATAAAATGCTGCCTTTGTGTGCATTAGAGGTGTTAAAGACAATAACTTACGGATTTAGGTTATGCACAAATTAGGTCAGTCCTTGCCATGGGCTTTTCTTTCATGAATTTGGTCCCTTTACATGTTCTTTTCGAAAAAAAAATTATTAATCATATGGTCAAAGTTAATTGAACACACAGTAGAATCTCAAGATTTCTTTTATCGCGAATGAGGAAAGAACTTGCCAATGCGGCAAGGACATAACATTCGAAGTCTATTCAACTGTGTGCACATTAACAATAGACCAGATGTAAATGAATGTGAAGTGTGTCCCGGGCCGATTATTGAATATCATTAGCTCCATTGTTCGCTTGAGCATGTTGAGGTTATGTGTATATCCATTGGTCACTGATATTCTGGAAATAAATTGAGTTGACATTTTATTCATTTTTCTAAATAATGTGCACTCTTTTCATTTGGGGACACAGCTTTTCGTGGTTAAGATAATATTGTTTTAATTTTAGTGAAGGAAATAAGTAATCCCCACCGCTGGAGCACGAAAATTTAATTAAAAGGCCAAAATTGTATTATGTACCATGGCCTATTGATGATGATACCCTTTGGACTAAATGGTCATATATAGATCAGCAATAAAAGTGATAGATTCCCTCATCTCCATTTATCAATATTTCTTTTTGGTTGTTACCATCTTCTTTTTTCAGGTCCATATGTATTCACAAATCCTTATTGTATAACTTGTATTAACGCTCTGCAAGGATACATGATTTTGCTCATGACATGATAGTTAATACAAAGCTGTATAAAAGCAAGAGCTTTGTTATAATTAATTAATCAAAATCCTGATGAACAACTTCAATTATTACCTTTATTTGTTTGTGTTTTCGATTGCTGCTCTTCATTTGTGACACATAAAGGAACAGGTAGGCCATACATTTTATTTCATGTACACGGATGCAGCTGTTATGATTTTACCTCATCAGTGACGTATGCAAAAATTTGAAACGGGAAAGAAGGTCCAAGTCTGTGACTCCTTCAGTAAAGAAGAACAATCTTATTAAGTGAGAGTCATGATTTCGGTCACCATTTTCCTAATTAAAGGGGCATTTTGTGATCCACAGCCTCATCCCCCCGACTTACCTAAAAAATGTTGAGATTTTTATATCGTCTGAACCGTTAGCCTTAGTAATCCATGTGTGCCCAATCTTACGTGCAAATTTGGTCGCATCTGTAAGAAAGTCGCAATTTTGTATTTTCTGTCCGTAAACGGACAGAAATTACAGCACAGTAGCCTATGGGACCATGGGAAATGAGCAATTGCTCATAACACAAAACCGCAAGATCGGGATCAGCTCAAATTTTGAGAATAAGCTTTTCTCGAGGATATCTAGTGATCAATGAATAAAACAGAAGGTGCTGAAATCACAAAAAGCACCTTTAAGTTCCCCCTTCCCCTGGCCGACCTTCAGTTCTGCCCTGAGTCAAGTTGATGGCAGAGGTCGGGGGGTCTGCGAACTTCCTGGACTTTCCTTTGCATACGCCACTGAACCTTGTGGGTAATCATTCGGAGGATTTGACGGAATGATTGTTGGCCGCTGGAATGTCTGCTTGGCTTAACAACAGTTTCATTACAATATTTTTCAAATGGCTTGCATTTAAAGCTTTTTCCATCAGCCTCCTGTTGATTTGGCATGGTTTTATCTGCTTTTGACTTGGACATCATTAGCATGCATTTTAGATATTGCACATTTGGGTTTTGCAGTGAATAAATTTCTTTTGGGTTGATAGAAGAAAGGCAGGACATGGATTTACGTTCTTTGCCTGGAGACGTTAAAAATTCCACTGCGCCCTCTGCACTTAAATACTGTAATGGTGGAAGGTAAATGATGTAAAGTGGAGCAGCAGAGTTTTGTACGTGGCTGCATTTACTGCCCGGTCATCAGAAATCATCATTGATAGGGTGATTGCATTCTGCTTCCAGCTGATATGGCCAACTTCACATTCTGTATTGTAAAGCAAAAATGGTATGGCTTATTGAATTTTCTTCTTGGCTGAGGTTGCTAAGTTCTTGGATGAAACACTTTTAAGATTAAATTTAAGTTCAATGCATGCCTTTTGACTGGTATTCTGAAAGGGAGACTAACTGTAGACCTGGGTTTAAACCAGGGTTAGTCCTACAAGAGTGGTCCTTTTTTCCTTCCAACACACTCTAAAATGTGCTGTAATGGGCAACAAAAATCCTCTGGGATGGGCTGTTTCAGCCCATCCATTAGGAATTTTCTCACCTGTTGCATTTAACTTTCACAGTATTTTGAATGGAAAAAAGGTCCACTCATGTAGGACTAACCCTGGTTTAAACGCAGGTCTAAAGTTAGTGTCCTTTCAGAATATCAGCCTTTATGTTTGAATGTATTTTGGGTTTTTAATCATATGCTAAATCGTTCATTGGATGCATTGCTGTGGGATTTTTTTTGTACTTGGTTTGCACGGTACTTTTCTCTCTATAACAATTTGGCTAAGTGGTTCAAGTATTAAAGATTGCAGTGGAGACTAAGTGGTATTTGAATGAGGTATCTGTTTGTTTATCATAGTATATTATATGGCATCTTTTACATGAATTCAGTATGGTAACAACATTATTACATCTCTAAGTAAGGCTTCCATTATCATTGCCCATTTATCCCTGATTTTCTGGTGATATAACTAACCTGCATGACTGATTAAGCTCATATTCACACATATAGTTCAATCCACAGAAAATTGGATACTTATTATTTTAGTCTTCCACCTCTCAAAGAAGTCGGAAGA
The DNA here is from genome assembly GCA_023653785.1 of Ophioderma brevispina. Classification (NCBI taxonomy): domain Eukaryota; kingdom Metazoa; phylum Echinodermata; class Ophiuroidea; order Amphilepidida; family Ophiodermatidae; genus Ophioderma; species Ophioderma brevispina. The sequence continues at coordinate 17,665 of JAMKCH010003227.1, forward strand.
TTCTTAAGTTAACCCATATTCCACTAGAGAAGATTGACACCCGTGCAGTGTTGCCAACAAAAATGTTGGTTAGGCGTGACATGGGAGGGCAAAAAATAGCCCAATTTTTACCTTAACCATTGGTTTCTATGTGACAAAAAATCGCAGCTACCCACTGCACCCGCCAAAAATGGCACTTTGAGAGTACTAAAAGTAACCAATTGGGCAGATAAAGTGCTGTATTGGCAACATGTCCGTCTGTCCGAAAATTGTATTTCCTGTTGCCAAAATTACCCTTTTTCGCACTCTACAGGCTATTCGGCTAATTGCAAAGTACGGGTGAGCTCTCAATAAAATTGGTCTGTTTTCCGCTTAGGCGCCCATTGACGTTTGCTGGAGCAAAAGACACTTTTAACTTGGGTTTGATTTACTGGCAACACTGGCACATTTTTTGTATTTTTTAAACAAGAATTTCAGCAAACACCAAAAGCTTTTAATCTTTGTGGATTGTTACATTTAAATATCAGAGTAACATGTTGTGCCCCCCAAAAAAATAATAGTAAACAAGATAAAAATGAGTAAAATACTTTCAGTATTGTCTCTATTAAAAGCCCCCTCTAATAAATTATCCCTCTCTAATAGATGTCCCTGCCATTTTTTTCTGTGACAAAAGTGGCTGAAAGTTCTTTCAAATTTAAAAAATAGTCACAGGTTATTCCACTCACTAACTCTAGATCAATATATGACGATCAGCAATGTCAGTGCATTGTAGAAATTGCAAAACCAGAATAGATAGTCTGTGGGCTGAAAGTTTTGGATCCTTGGTGTTATTCTTCGCCACAGGTGAAAAATGCGCCTTACCCAGGATACTTAGAGGCTTGGTTCCAAGTCGCCTTTTAGCATGCCCACATAATCATTGCACCTTAAAGCACACAAACCACATGCTTAGCCTACAAAATATCCCAATAAAAAAGGTAAAAGGTAAAGTGTCATGCCGAGCAATCTTGTGCGCGAAGTGCCCATCTCTCTTTCCTTAGCGTTTGGGCCAGACTCCTCCGTATTTTTTTGCTTTAGGGGGGTTTGCCACTCCTCCCGCACAGTGAGTCTGTTACCTTCCCAGCATTGAATAATGCGGGTACCCATTTATACACCTGGGTGGAGAGGAGTAATTGAGGTAAAGCGCCTTACTCAAGGGCACAACACGTTAGCCGCAGTGGGACTCAAACCCACGACCTTTGGGGTGCTGGCGAGCACTCAATCCACTGGACCACACATGCTCTCTAAATATCCCAATACATGCAACATCAATATTGTAAATTGTGAATGCATACAAATGTCAACATGTCAATGACCTACACTGCATATGAAAGGGCTGGTAAGGCCAAAAAAAAAAGTTTGTCTCAGAAGAAATGTGAAAAATGCTAATGCGAAATGTGTTTTTTTTTTTTTTTTTAGAAAAATGTTTTTTTTTTTTTTTTTTTTCATTTTTGGCCCACTTTTTTCAATTTTTCGGCCAAATTTTCATTTTTTTTCTGAAATTTTTTACAAAAAAAATTTAAAGTGAGTAAAACCTAAAAAAAAAAAAAATTATGCGGTCAAAAAGCAATTTTAAACCTAATGCGCGTGGTCTTCTGAGACAAACTTGTTTTTTTTCTTGGCTTAATCCAGTCTGTATAACATCCTAGGTATAATGCCTTTAAAAAAATACTGCACCTAATAAGGATTTGTAGATTAAGGTGTTGGTATCATGATTTAAAAATGGGGGCCAAAGAATTTCCTATATATAGTATATTCATTTGTGCTGATAACAAATCTGAAATTAAAAAAAAATATGGCTTACTGTATTTGTTTTTGAGAAAAGAGAGTTTCAAAAAGTACAAATACAACAATTAACAATTGAGTGGTGATTTGTAATTTGAACACTGCTGTTTTGGTCCTTTTCTGTCAATTTTTCAGTTTGAAAAAAAACAACAAAAATTTATGATAATTTTACAGACTTACAATAATTCTAATTATTCCTGCGAATTTTAAGTATATTGAGTCTTTTGGGTTGATCACTGATAGTGTCTTTAATTCCTTTGTTGATTACCACAGAGCTTGGATTTTTTGACCATATTACCAATATTGAATGATATGGTCCTTCTCTCTCATATTTTGATTTTCTGTTTATTTTACAGCTTGCGATAACCTTTTGAATGACAGCGTTGGAACTGTAACAGTTGCAAAATGGTAAGAAAAATGGGGCTTTAAAGTGATAATGTTATATGTGTGTGTTCAATTATCTTAGAGACTTAGGCTGGTATTCTGAAAGGGAGTCTAACTTTAGACCTGGGTTTAAACCAGGGTTAGTCCTACATGAGTGGACCTCTTTTCATTTCAAAATACTATGAAAGTTAAATTTAACGGGTGAGAAAATTCCTCATGGATGGGCCGTTCCGGCCCATCCATGAGGAATTTTCTCACCCATTACAGCACACTTTTAGAGTATGTTGGAAGGAAAATAGGTCCACTCTTGTAGGACTAACCCTGGTTTAAACCTGGGTCTAAAGTTAGACTCCCTTTCAGAATAGCAGCCTTAGTTTTAATTATTTAACCCTCTGAGCACTACCAGCCTTTCATACAGCATTTCTGATTGGCTAATTATATAATTATTAAAGGTGCAACGAGAGATTTTGAGGCACCTAAATATTGTGTCATAATAGCGATTTCATATAGATTAGACACCCAAAAGATTTCTTACCTTGTATTTGGCTACAGAAATGTCTTAAAAGAGAGAAAAAAGGTGATTTTGATTTGCTTATATTTCAATATAAAACATAGGCTGAATTTCGTATTTGCTCCTATACGAAATTAGAAATTTCACAATTTTTGTACCAAAGAACCATTTGTCAGCTTAATCCTTTCAGATGGGGATGTTTTGGATGGAAAGCTTTACATCAGGGCAACAATCAGTACTTTCGATTTTTTTCGGGACACTTGATATGTGAGATCTCTCGTTGCACCTTTAAAGGCTGACTCAGAGATTTTGAAATATAATTTTTTGTGTGTAATAATTAAAAATAGTCAACTAGAACTAAAGATAGTAATCTAAAATGCACAATTACAAAGTTTGATATAAAATTGGATCGATTAAGCCCAAATTAATTGGTCGAGCTATGAGTTGCAAAAATATTGGGCGAGACGCAGTCAAGCCCAATATTTTAAAACTCATAGCGAGACCAATTAAAATTGGGCATAAATCATCCAATTTTATCATTATCATGTTTTGGATCCAATATTTTCACACACTTGGACTCCTCAAAACATGATAATGAGATGAATCGGATTTTTCGTTTTGATGCAGTAAACATTTATGTATAGTATTACATGCCATAGGATATACTATGTATGACAAAAATTCTGGATCCGGAATTTTAAAACAAAGTTGTGATTTTCTTTATGAAGGACTTTGATTTGAGCTTAGCTATTTCACACAGTGATTAGTATATGAACAAGCATTATACATATGCAAAAAACATGATTTGTTTGAAAATTGAGGACGCCCTCCTCAGGAAATCTCTGAGTCAGCCTTTAATTTCAATGACCAAGTTAAAATGCAGCACATGAAATGGATGTAGGTGTAAGGCTGGCACTTCCAAACCCAGGGCATTTGGTGACAGAAGACCTAAAAAATAGGGATCTTTGGGTGAGAGACGGCCAAATTGCCCCAAAATAGGGTTTATCGGGTGACAAATTTGCATTTTTTTTAAATGGGGTCTTTGGGTGCAAAAAAAATCTTAAAATAGAAGTCTTTGGGTGAATATTTTCAACCCCCCCACCCCAAAAAAATAGGGGTCTTTGGGTGTCAGTGGTAAAATTTTTAAAAAATATGGGGTTTTTGAGTGTGATTTAAAAAAGATGGGTTCATTGGGTGACAATGATGCTGAAAATATGGGTCTTAACAGCCTTACTTATGCATCACCTCCAAATTGGGAGTACTCTCTTCTGTTCATGATTGAGGGATGCACTCCGATTCCATTCTTCAATTTACTTGGAATCAGTTTATATTAATTTGTAATTTCATCAGGGCTTTGTTAATAAAGTTGGACTAGTGCAACCGAGTCAAAGTAGTAGCCCTTTGCTATGCTTGATATGTATACATAGGATGTTTTAAACCAATCCCATAATGCATTGCAATGTGCCTATACTGTACTAAACAAATGTCAACAGTTAGGGATAAAATGTTCAAAAAGTTTACCAACCACTAGCACTTGCACTTTGAGGGCTAAAATAGGTGTAAAATTCTGAGTTTTAATGTGTTGAGAATAGGATTTTTGTGGGATTACATGACATACATACATACATACATACATACATGGCTTTTCTAGCGCGACATTTCCAAAGATCACAGCGCGAAAACACATAAGAAATGCTTAACTAGAAACAAAATACAATTGACCAACAATGAGAAAATACAGAGGCAAGCATTACATTTGTGGAAACAGATGAGATTTGAGTCCCTTTTTGAAAACAGACACTGTTTGAGCACTACGCACAGAAGATGGGAGATTGTTCCAGACTTTTGGTTCATTGTATGTAAATGTCTTGTCGGCAGCAGATTTAAATGTCCAGCTTCGGATGACTGGCACATTCAATCGCGTGCTATCTAAGACAGATCGAAGGCCCTCACGAATAGGACTGTACAATTCCAGGCAAGATGATAAGTACGCTGGTCCAATGCCAGCAAGGCATTTAAAAACATAGAGCATGACTTTGAACATGATTCTGTCCCATATCGGCAACCAGTGGAGCTGCTGTAATAACGGAGAGGCATGATCCTTTTTACTTACACGGAAACTGAGTTTGGCTGCCCAATTCTGAAGTGTTTTGAGGCGTGCGATGTCGGTAGCATTAGCACCCATAAGAAGAACGTTGCCATAATCAAGCCTGGATAGGATTAGCGAGCGGATTATGTTATTACAAGAATCAAAGTCCAGAAATCGTCTGATCCGGGAGATGTTACGGAGGTGAAAAGACACACTGCATGAGAGAGATGAAATCTGGTTGCGCATGGTCATACTGGTGTCGAAGATAATGCCTAGGTTACGGACTGTCTCTGATAGTTTGTTTCATTTCCAATTTGGAGCCTTACAAAAGGCATCCGACTCTTAATATGCAATGAAGCAGCAACAAAAAACTCAGTTTTCTCTTTATTAAGTTGTAACATATTGCACGTCATCCAGGATTGAATGTCACTTATACATGAGGAAAGTGTGGAGAGTGCATGGACAATTGAGGACTGAGAAGATGGGTCGAAGCTGGTGTACAGTTGGACATCATCAGCATAAAGATGGTGTGAGAGGCGATGCCTACGTATGATTCTCGCAATCGGAATGGTGTAAATGTTAAAAGACATAGGACCAACAATTGATCCTTGAGGAAGTCCATATTTTAGGGGACTCTTTGCTGAATGGCAACCATTTATGTAGACACTGGTGGTGCGGTCACTAAAATATGACCTTATTGGAGTGAAATTTCGCAAAACTGGTGCATTGTGGGATATGGGCTCAATACACACTCTGTAATATATATATATATATAATCACTATATCCTACGCTAGGGCGAAATTTTCTATTCATAAACATAGACTTTTACGTTAGGGCGAAATTTTTTTTCGCCTTAACGTTATCCTTTGTTTGCGCTTTATTCCGTCACACGATATGAATATTAATTTATGCAAATGAAAGATAATCTCATTAGCTAACAAGAAACATGAATATTAATTAATTAGCATAATAATAAAGGCTCATTATAGACTAATGAATTATTAAATTTTCGCCTTATGGACCTATCTAGGAATATATATATATATATATGTATATACTAATATATAATGTGTAAGGTCATATTCATCTTACAATGCTGAAGCCCAAATTCCATTGCTGTCAAGCCAAACGTAATTGATTTCTTTTGTTTTCAATATATTTTGCCTTGTGGTTTTTACTTGAAATAGGAAATACTGCCGACTTAGCAATGCAGAGGTGAAGAATTTCACCCGAGAAGAGAACGTCATCAACTATCCTCAACAGTCCCGGCAAGGAACAGGGTTTGCTGGCTGAAAATTTAGGTTTTGGACGTGGTTTTGATGCATGTTTGACTGATATATTCAAAATTTTGTGGGGTAGTCCATAATTATCGGTCTCATGTGTGACATATATATATAATGGGCTCTAAATTCTAAGTCAGTCTTGCGGTTCTAGATGATGTTTTGGCAATATTTTTATCATTCATTGAAAAGACAATATGTAAATTCTTTTAAGTGTAGGAGGCAAGTATAGCTTAAAATGGACAATTTATTTAAATTCTAGTTCCCTGTAGTGGTGGACCACCAAAATCGCCGTCTCCACCAAATTTTTATGTCATTTTTATTTTTTCTGTTTGGAATACTTGGGTAGTTGGTCTTCCTTAGACTGAACTTTCAACATTACAATCAATGCCTTTATCTGCTTTTTGTGCTGGATAACTGGAAGAAGTTAATGAAGGGTTCACTTTACTACAAGGATACTCGAAAAAAGTTGAATTTCCTAAATTTCAATTTTCCTGAAACTCTCATAATGTGACAATGTGATCAAATGTCCACAACTTTTACCAAAATGATGGGTGGATAATTTGCAACTCTAAAATTTTATTTAAAACCAAATTTTTATTGACAACGATGACCATTGCATTGTCATGAACATTCTTGTGAGGTCCATTTGATTACAAGTGATTGGCCATGAGATAAAACAACAATTATGGAGTTACCTGCATTTAATGATTTAACAGGCATTTTGAATTGTCCTTAACGCGGCACTGGCACATTTTCACAAATAGGTAAATTTCTTCAATTTGCGCTCAAATGATAGACTAGGACATTGGGGAAGAAAGAGATATATCATTTTACACTAAAAATCACATACTCAAAAACAGATAGCACGTTATAAGGGATAAAGACATCTTAAAAGAAAAGAGATTTGTAGGCTAACTTTTAAGTTTTCCATAACTTTAGATCCACAAATGTTATTTACATTATCATAGACTCGTTCTCATTGATCTTAAACCACAAAGGGCACAGACCCGTCAGAACATGGTGCATGTCTTGGGAAACGGGCATACGGCGTGCGTTTTTCTTGTGTTAAATGCCATGTTGCGTCTGCTGAATTATGTCGCCGGTGACATTATGAAGTCATTGCTTTTAACATAAGGTCACTGATTGGTCTAATCATTTCAGGTGAGGTTTTTTTTTTTAATATTTTTAATTTTTTTGCAAAAATATGGTATTTTAAAACAATCTTGCGAGTGCACTATTTTTCAAAATGTGCCAGTTGTCTCTTTAAAGAGAAACTGGTTAAGTAATCTTTCCAACTGTCTGTTTGTTTGTTCTTATTCCTCTTGGTGCCAGGTGATGGGGATTATCAACCAGCTCTTATTTATGCACATAACTCCCACCCACTGGTCCGAGAATGGCAGAGGGCTGAATTTGAGCAGATTGCTGCAAGGTATGTCTTGCTAGCAGGGTCTATCATTAATGGCAGTAGCATTTGAAAAAAGGACTGGTTGTCCAACGGCTGCAGGCAAAAAAAAATTTTTTGTGTCTGTACTCGGTTTTTATTTTGCTTAACTTAATCATTTAAGGCTCTTGTTGCGATCGTCTTTGGGACCCCGATTTAGCTTGAAGTAGTATGGATTTTGATATCAGATGAAAGGCCGTAAGTTTCTCATTGTCGGTCTTGAAATTTAAGCTCAAATTCCCTTTCATTTCCCAAAGATATAAACAAAAACTGCTGTTTAATGGTTAACCATCATATAGCAGTATTGAATAGGCCTTGCAATATTCCTATTGCTTCTACCATTAAACCACAATCGCAAGTTTGTTTGCCACGGTACTTGATGGGGTGTATGTACAAGTGACAGGCTCTCATATCAATTTAGAGAACACCATAGACATCCGCCCAAGCACCTTTAAGCACAACATGGTGAAAAAGACTTTTACCAAGTTTAAGCATGTGAAATTATACCAATATAAACATGAATCTAAATTCATAAATCAGTTAAAGGATAGTAAGCAATTTTTTTTTTCAAAAAATATTTTTCTTTTTTCAACTTTTCTTAAAACTGAAACTCAGTGTGTCAAAAAATAGTATGTTGAAACATAATAGAACCTGGCGCAAACTACAATAAAGTGCATGTACATGTATGTCCAGAGGTGACCGTGGTAGTGGGAAAGTAAATGTCCCCTGGAACTCTTATTCAAAATCAACCCTGTAAAAATGTAGTTTAAATGAGGTTTTTTTACCCAAATAAAAGTTCGGACTTTTCCAGGCTGTTCTACGAGGAGAAATCATACTCAAAATCTCATTTTTTTGTCCTCGACATTTTTCAAATCGCTTATATCCCTTTAAGTAATAAAATGTCCACACTCCCACGTCATTTTATCTTCAACACTGCAACCTGCATGAAGTATCATGATATTGATGAAATAAAGGCTGACTCAGAGATTTCCGATCAGGGCGCCCTCAATTTTCAAACAAATCGTCTTTTTGGCTATACATGCTTTATCACATATACTAAATACTATCACTGTGTGAAATACTAAGCTCAAATCGAATTCCTTCATATTGAAAATCAAACTTGTTATAAAATTCCGCTTCCGTAATTTTTGTATACATGGGTATCCCTATGCACTTTTATACTGTGCATAAATGTTTACTTCATGAAAACGAAAAATCCAATTCATCCTTACTTGGAATTAAGCATTTTCGGTGACTATCTTTAGTTCTAGATGATTATTTTTAATATCCGACACAAAAAATTCTTTTTGCAATCTCTGAATTCAGCCGTTTAACTTTAAGTTTTAGGAAGATTTTTTGGTTGTCCACTAGACAACTTCGTATGTCAATTTTGGTGTTCGAAGCTCATATTTGGTTGTAATCGGGCCACCCGGACACTGCTTTTTCAAATACTGATGCTACCTAGGCTAGCATTGTCCCAGTTAACTGCCAAGCGAGGATGTTTTGAATCATCTCAAAATGCATTGCATGTCCCTATACCGTACTGTATTAAACACATTTCAATACAATACCTAAAGCATAAAAAGTGTTTCCAAAGTTTAGAACCATAAGACCTTTATGCATCACAAATCAAATCCCTACTAGCACCTGTGTGGGATCACATGTTCTATTGAAGTGAAATTCCTAAAACCAGTGGCCTTGTGGGATGGACTCAATAGACCCGTCTGACGTGCAAATGTAGTATATAGGCTTAATCCAGTTCTAAAATGCTGGGCGACACTTCCCCAAACCCCCCCCCCACCCCCCCGTCCCACCCCCCCGGTAGAAGACTACCTAACTCTTGTACAGAGTGGGTGTGACATAGGTGTTTTTATAGCTCATTCATCTTAAACTTTGGATTTACTTACATTGGCAAGCAGTCTAAATTTCTAAATCTGCACACCGCAGTTGAAAAACATTTTGGGACACATTTTTTTTCTTTGGAAGCATCCTCATGTCTCTACAGTAATGACCACCCTAATAAGTTCAATCCACTTAGTTCTATGACATAAATCATTTTGTAGGATATTTCCTTCATAATTAGAGCTCTGATTTTGTCTGTTTCATTAGCATTTATGTCATGGTTTTATATTGCTTTACTGTGTTTGGTTGGTTATGTTTTTATTTACATGCATGTGGGAATGTTTTTCGCCTGATTTGTATACGATGGTGTTTGTCACTTCACCTTACGTCATCCCGTGCCTCTAACCGTGCATGTCTAACTACCACACATCAATCCTGTGTTACCCCAACCATGCATAATGCTTCATGTTATGCAACAAAATGTTCGCTGTGTGTTATTTCCCACCCACAAAGACCATGTTGTAGAGAAAGGACCCCTATATACTCAGGAATGCTTAACGCACAGTTACGATGAATATAAACGTTGATGGGTCTGGGAGACCTCCTTTTTGTAACAGTGATGGGGGACTGAGCAAACGCACCACAAACTGGATCGGACTGACAATGCAGTACCATTTCAATATTGTTACGTCCCCGAGGGAAGAAACATCTAATGTAGCAAATTCTTTATTCCAATACCATAAGTGCTACAGGTATGCCAAATTCAACAGTTCACTCTCAACACAAATGCTACAGTCTGCGTCATTATTAACGACGGACATTTCTGATATACTTTGGAGTCACCCTATACTGTAGGGACAGTTACGGAGAGTAACATCAATTCTACTCACAAAACGTCCTCTAATAACCTTCTCAGAGGTACGATTTTGTGTTGGGTTGTGTGTGTGTGTGGGCATGTGTGAGAGATTACAATGAAAAAAATAAGTGCAGGAATTATGAGCAAATATCTGTAACACTTTTTGAACACATTAATGCTATTTATATATGCCAACGGTACTACTTGTAAAGCACATAGGGAGTCTAACTTTAGACCTGGGTTTAAACCAGGCTAGTCTACATAAACTGACCTTTCCTTAACCATTCTCTGAAGGTTTGTATCACTGCCTGAGAAAAATTTCTATATGGGTGGACCGTTTGGGACCATCATTAGGAATTTCTCCAACCCGTTATTTCAACTTCATAGATGTTGAAAGGAAAAAAGCTCCAACTTGTGTAGGGACTAAGCCTGGTTTACACCCAGGTCTTAAAGTTAGACTCCATTTTTGGAATACACGCCTTAGGTTTGTATGCCTACAAAAAGTTACGACCAGATTTAAGTTAAACCTGGTCCAGTCAAAATTAGGTTGTCCAAAAATTGACGGTTATTCACATTTTCTCCAAAGTAAATAGCGATAATTCAAAAGATTAAAGCAATATTAGCACATTTTTGAAGGGCACCCCACTTTTCAAAAAATGTGGGGACAGATTTTACACGGTGCATGGTTAAAATTGGCTAGTAAACTATACCTGTGAATGGTTAAGCTCGAAAAAGGAAAAATGTAGATGTGTCACAAACGAAGGAAAGGGGGGGGGATAGGAAATTTGGGGTACCAGAATATTATTATCGGGGATCCCCGATAATATTCAAAGGCTGCTGAAACGCATTCCAATGTGAAATAGCCGGGAGGAAATTAGCGCCATGTACGTTGTCTACGCTCATCCCTTAGTTGTTTTAATAGTTCGAGCAAGTCAAGTTAGAAGGTTATGTTCTCGGGTGGCAATATTCATAATGGACGGCAAACTCTCCTAGCATGGTTACCGCCTTGTATTTGTTGTCTCCCCTCTCTTTACTCCATTCCAGCCCCCCTCTATTCCCCATCTTTCTCCCTAAACCTCCTTGATACCCTACATAAACGTAGCATTTCCAGCTCTGCCGTTAAGTCCATCTGGGATCCCAATTATAATTACAAAATCGCTTATTTTTGATAAATACACATTTTAGCATTCTCGTTCGCAGGTATAGGTTCCTAGACAATTACCACTTAAAAACTGTGCAAAATAATAAAATTTGAAAATTGGGGGCGCCTTTCAAAAAATGTGCAATATTGCCTTTAAAATGCAAAATTCCATATAAAATACAATAAATGCCTCATGTCATTGCTAGGAGAAGGTTCTTTTTCTGGGGGACTAAAATTACAATTAGACAGATTTAAAGTTAATACTGCGCATCTCTGGTATACAGATAGTGTTCAAATTATGAGTTTTAAAAAAAAAACTTTGAAATATTTCATATACATAGTGTTTTACAGTATCTCCTATTTCCAAAACTTGAAAAAAAGAAGAATATCTCAAAAACAAATCAAAGAAACATCTCAAACAAACAAAAAAAACCACTAGTATTCTACGGTGGAACACTGACCCTCATCAGAGTTCTGGACCATTGTAAAGCATCAAGTGTTAAAGAAGGCGAATGCCTTAAATCACTTTAAAGGTGCACAGAGAGTTCAAATAAACAGTGTCCTAAAAATATGAAAAAATTGATTTGCACTGTGTAAACTTGCTATCAAAAAATATCCCCATCTGAAAGGGATTAAGCTGGAAAGTGTTTCTTTGGTACTAAAATTGTGAAATTTGTAATTTTCATATGAGCAAATATGAAAGCCAGCCTATGTTTTCTATTGAAATATAAGCATATACAAATCGCTTTTGTTTTCATTTTTTTAAGTATTTTTGATATCATAAAAGGTAGGGAATCTATTGCAGTCAATTAATCTAAATTAAAATCACTAATATCACAGAAAAATGACGACTTGAAATCTCGCGTTGCACCCTTTAACACTGATGTTTTAAAATTTAATACCGGCATGGGCTTTTCAACATGTGGAATAAATCAGATTCGGACATGCAATAATTGAACCAAGTGTCAGACATACATGTAGGTATATTTTGCTCACAGTGTTGCTAGTTTTGCTTGCAGTGGTTCTATTTTGCTTAAGTGTTACCCTTGCTGATTTCCCTGCATATTGCCTATACTTTATCCAACTGAAGATGGAGTGATGTCTTAACTTTCTCGAATGGCTAAATGGCACATCCGGCATGTTGCATCTGTAATCGTGAGCGTACAAAGTTGATGTGCATGATGCGGATGTAAAATAGCTAAACAAAATGACGACATCACTATGTTATTCTTCCCAGATAAGCATTAATTTATAGCGTGGTCTATTTTTGCAGCCAGTATCTCTGATTGGCTTATGCATGATATAGCAAGATATAGATTCGGAATAACCAATTCAAAAATAAGACCTATATATCATACAAACCTTCGTTTTTTCTTATGGACTAAATACCATATAAAACCAATGTATAATAACGAAAATCGGCTGATAGACCTCAGGAAATTAAAAATTATTATTTTCCATGACCAAGCTGGAAAACAAGGGAAAACAATGGGACATTCATCTATTTAACACTTTATGGAAAATTGTAAATGAATGATTGTCATAGTTACTTGGTTGGCATTTTTGAATCGTTTAGAAATATAAAAATTTAGTAATTTTGTTACTAACTGAAAAAAAAATCAAAAGTAGGTCCATAGATGGAAGCTGTTGAAATTTAACCCCCCCAACACCGCAAACCCCCCCACCACCCCCAACCACCCACACCAACCCACCCAACCACCCAAAAAATAGGATTATATCAAATTAGTGTGGATTCAATATATTTTTGGGCTGAAAGTTAAAAACGGTGGTAACTATAGATATACAAAAACCACTTTTTAACCATGTGCTAGTATTTAATATTCTCCTTTATTCATAAAGACTATAAAAGAAGTCCACAAAGACCAGGACATTGTTTGGAACCAAAACTCCTGGAATAGCAGCAGAGCGAACACATTTATTGGCAAGACTGCTAGCGCTTGTTGGGCGGAATGGGGTGGCAGGGTCTAGGACATATGTGCCACGAATATGGAGGTCAATTTTCATACCATACTCTAACAATTGCGTATTTTTGGCACCCAAGACTACTATTATATGTTTGTTTCCCCATACAAGCTGCTATATTAATGGTACATCTTTTTTTGTCTAGTATTACTAAAAGGGATCTACAATGTGTCTAACATGGGTCTACAAGGGGGACGTACTATAAAGTTCCGTTCATTTGGCCGCTATATTTAATGGTTCCAGATTTTAAGATGTTTGTTACTATATGAAGGGCCCACTAGTTTTTACATTATATATGAGTGGGTCATATTATTAAAAATTGATGCTTATCTAAACGGTGGGGTCCATATTTTTCCCCGATGGAGGCAAACCTGTACTAAATTTGGGTGAACCATCTCTACCCCCCCCCCACCGGGCTTTGTCACTGCCAGTATTTGGTGTGCCTGCACAGGCGGAAAATTTCAGCACAAGCAGTGGCGGCGCCAGCCTCTTTTTCTGGTGGGGGGGGGGGGGGGGCAAACGGGGGGCAAGGTGAAATCTTGGGGGGGCAAACGTGAAATCTGGGGGGCAAAATATCAAAATTTTTGAGATTTTTAACCAATTTTGGCCCAAAAATCGATGATTTTCCCCAAAATTTGGTGATTTTCTGTCATTTTTCTTTGCCGGGGGGGGGGGCGCAAAACTGGGGGAAGGAAAAAAAATTGAGGGGCAAATTCCCCCCTTGCCCCCCCCCGCCCCCCGTGGCGCCGCCAATGTCAACCAGTGTCGTATGAAATCACAAAAGGTGTTGATTGATTGAAATCCTCTAAGTGGTTTTGCTGTGTCTCAAGAGACAGAAGGTCTTCAATGATTCATCATTATTTAAAGGGAGAGCAGCGATTTGCACAATCCGAAACACCGCACATCATCAAAATTCATGTTTGGTATTTTTTGAATGGCATGGATGTGCGACATAACCTGCAAGTGGTTGGTTTGAAAATTCCATGTATAAAGACACGGCAGTACCTTTTATCTAATTATTAATTCTAACGTCAGATCAAAAATTCCGACTTGGAGCAAAAAAACCCTTTCCTGTGAATATCCCAGATTTTAACGTGATATTGTGCACCAGTTCAATACCTTTTGACCTCAACAACGAATATTATTGACCTTTGTTTATTCTGACCGTTATAAGCACAGTCAAGCTATCGTGTAGATTTTGAGATCCAATCGCTGTATGTTTATTTACATGATACGGTACGACATATTTCCTCAAATATTCATTTTTTTTCACTATTTTTATTTTTTTTATTTTTTTTATTTTTTTTACGTTTTTCTTTTTTTATTTAAAGTTAAAAAATTACATTTCAAATTTTTTTTATTCTCCACTCTCTCGCAATCGGCTCTAATCCCTTTAACCTACTCTGAAAAGTGGGGCCAATTCTGATTTCTTACCCTTCTTCCCCTCTCCTTTTCAAGTGGTTGCTTGAATGATGGTCTACCTTGTTCAAGTGTTTCTCTGAGTATTGTCCTTCCTTTTCAGTGTTGCTTGGAAGTGAGGGTCTTCCTTTTCAAGTGTTGCTGAAGTGATGGGTCTCCTTTTCACGTGTGCTTGACGTGATGTTTTATTTTCCTGTCCTTTCCTCCTCCTCCTCTGTGTCTTTCTTTTCTCCCCTTCAAAAACTAGGGTTTGAAATTAAAACTGTAGGGCAGGTGTTTCAAAAATGTGCAAATTATTCAATATTCTTGCTGTTATGAACACCCTCAATATAAAAAATAACATTTATGTTATTTAACACTCAGATTAAAAACATACTATTTGTGTTATTTAATGCCTATTGTGTTGTAATAATATAGACTCTTGGTGTTATTTACACCCTAGACCATTATTTAAACCACCTAAATGGATAATTACATAATGAAACTCCTATAGATGTTAAGACACTTGTCAGTAATTTGAATCAATCAAAAAGTCTAAAAAAAGCATCAAAAATCAGATTTTTGCATATCTATAACAAGTATAGGTATCCAACATGCCCACAAGTGGTGAACAAACGTGATGTGTAGTTGTGGCCAGTGGTCACCTAGTGGTCAATGTGGTCATTTTGGCCAAATCCTAAGAAATCATCCTCCTACAAATGGCGTGGGTTAATCTTGGCATTCTTGCAAGTATTGATCAGAGTCGGCAGTGACCATTTTGGCTAAAATCGAAGAATGGGTAAGCATATCTCCTGCAAAATAAGTGGCCATTATCATGACCCTTATGCATATACTTTCACCTATGGGCAGTTGCATATAGAATGTACACATGTTTTAGGCGAGGGGTCACCTAGTGGTCATTTTGGCCAATTTGGCAATACAGGGTGACCCCCCCAATAAAAACTTTACCCAAAATGAAAGTGATATTTTCACTTTTTTAAAATTTGATATGTATTATGGATTATTTTATCATAAAGGATATGGTGTTAATTGAGAATCTTGCCTGAAAAAAAGTTTCATGTTGGTTGAGTGTTCTCAAGATATGGTCCACTGAACAAAAGTCAGCAAAAAACAGATTTGTCCATGGAGCATCATTTTTCCTAGGCGTGGAAATCCAATGACCAAATCGAGCAGACTTGTCATGGGTATGTCATGATGGATTCGATAAGTACACATAAATTGTTTTGGCAACCAGCTTTTCAAATCTGAAATCATAGCATGATGCAGTTGTGCTAAATACCAGGTTTTGACAAATAGGCGTACTGATTATGACAATTGTGCACATACATTGCCTAGTGGTGTCAGTGCATATTGGGTGTACATAGAATTTTGATCAGTTGGTCAGCAAGTGTTATTTTCATTTATCACACGGCTAGGTTTGTGTCTTCGAGCGAATTGGCTTGTGATACTGTTATTTGTTTGTATGATAGATAATTAACAATGGATTGGTTGTTGGGTATGTTTTCAGTGATTGAGTTGATGACAGAGATAACTTTGCTTGTATTAATTGGGACCAAGGCGGATTGAAAAGAACATTACCTGAACCCAGCAGAAATCAGACGGGAAAAGGTAGGCCCTTGGCATGTATGGAGAGAATCCCCGTATTCTCACAATTTGCAATACAGTGGGCAACAGTGGCAACAGCTCCTTATATTGAAAAACAAAGAATCAGGACGTGATCCTCTGTAACTATTGTATTATGAAGCTCTGGTTGTGGACTTTTTTCCCATGATGCATTGGGGAAACATTGCATCACCGCGAGGCAACGTGGTGCGCACCGTATCGGGAATGCGAGAATTGTCTCCGCCTAAAGAGTTCGGCAGGAGGACTTTGCAATGTGCTCTGTAAATGTGTCTTGGTGTCTGTGTGGCTTTGTATTAAATGTTAACCCATCTGTTTTCAGGGCAAAGTCTATACTGAGTGGAGCTAGGAAACTACCTCAAAACATGTGAGGGTCAAAGGTAATCTGGGTTCATGAGGTGTTGACAGGGGAGATAATTATCGTGTTGTCTCCTGGGGACAAGATATTTTATGAATCGTCACAATTAATTGAGGACCATTTTGCAAGCAGAGATCTCATTATCCCTTTATCCCTTTCAGACCATGTGTCTCTAGCCTATCTCCTAGGAGGAACTGAAGGAATAATGGAAGAGGGAGAAAGAGAAAAAATGGAAACCTGGTTGGTCTCAAATGACTGGGGATATCACGCTACAGCGGTCTTGTCGCTGGCCCGGCCAGCCATTTTGTTGTCCATAATGTTGTTCGTCATTGACGTCAGTGCTGAGTCCGGGACCTTGTGGCAATTTGTTCGCACTCATTGTATTGGAGTTTGGCGGTGTTGGTGACATTAGGATTAGTTAAAATTCAGTTTATTATACAGAAAAAAAAATCATTTGAGTAAATAAATAAAGTTCGCAAAGTATTGAAGTTTGTAACAAGGTTTCATTTTTTCTCCTAGCATGAATTTACAATAGATTTCCCCCCCAACACAATCAGAGAGAATACTACCAAGGTCCAGCTGGATTAGGTACAGAGGACAATTTCAATCGACGCAGTTCAATTTTGACAAAGAAATATAAGTAAGACATTGCTTTCTACTATGGCGGGTCCAAAAAGAATTCATACACCCATGGAAGGCACAAGTTGGAAATGTAGTATTATGCCATCAAACAAGGATATTAAATTCATCAGGAATAGTCATTCTCTCTAGATGAATCTAATATCCTAAAGCCGTTAGATCCTATGCAAATGTATTTATTTTTAGAAAAAAAATTAAGAAACAGAACAAAATTTAGCTACTGTTTTGAGTAGGTGCATGCAGAATTATCACCAAAAATTAGAAAAAACCGTTGCAGAATATGCTAAGGGCAATAAAACCAATCTTGTTATTAACTTGTGCAAGAAGAAGAAGCTGGTTGTAACAAAAAAAACAACATTTTAAAAGGCTTCAAATCTAACAAAATTACAGTTTTGCTTGACGAGTGCTGACTGCCCAATAATCAGAAGAATGCAATGTGGGGAATCTTTGACAAGGCTACAAAATTTCATGGACTGTATTTATAGCACCCTCTATAAGGGTCAGAATTCCATAGGAGGATGTGTGTAAAACCAGAACTTTGAAGAAAAGAAAATCATATCTTCCCAAAATAGAATTAACAAATTTGCACAGGATGTAGCTCGTGAGAATAAAGAATATAAATCACTTGTCAAAAACGGTCCACTATTGATATAATATGTTTTATCTGGGTTTGTCATAATGGAAGGAGACTTTGAGCAGCTTCGATCCCTTGTGGGAAGACACATGCTCGCACCAGTTGTAACTTCCAAAGGGAGTATGGAATTCCCCCATTAGGAAATTAGCCCATGATCAGAAATGAACATCCACTTCTCAATACTGTCAAAATGCTGTCATGGCTTTGACTTCAACTTGTACAGGTTTTTGAGGAGCTTACTAACAATGAGTCATTGGAAAGTAGTTCATGGAATTTCCATGCATTCAGTGGTGGGTAAATATCAGAAAAACATGATTAAAGTAAGATCGAACTATTGATCACATTTAAAGTGTGATTTTCCAGATACAGAATATAGGCTAGTGAAATGAAATATATACCAGCACAAATGGCAACATGTCACTCTGCTAGAAAAGGGTCATAGAATGACATCTTAAGGAATACAACTAGAAATGGTGTGGAATATGCAAAAACAGGGGGAAGTTTTGTACAGGGGGGTCAATACTATGATCGCTTATAAGGTAAAATACGGTTCGGGTAATTCCTGGGGTAACACTTTTCGAATGCTCCAATTTCGTTGAAACACGGTGACCAAATTATTTTGTGTTATCCCTATAGACTGTGTAGACCTTAAACACGTTTTGCTCTAGGAATATAGATGGAAAGTATAAATTTGTACCAAATGTATACTGAGGGTTAATACCTATTTTTGTTTTATCTGGTCAGGAAAAAAAATCAGTTGTTGATTTGAAACAAGAAGCAATAAAAAAGAATTTACCATGTAGCACGTAGTTTGTGAACTAAAAAAAAACATAGCGCTAAAAGGTCCGTTCATATTCTACTGCAATGCAGTGAGTGCATCTGCCGATATATCAATCACCTTGATGCAACCCAATGCAATGCAAGTATGTGAAGAGACTGCATCGGCAAGGCATGCACTGAACTGTGCAGAGCGTGGATGGAAGTCTGAATGGACCTTAAAGTGTGATTTTTCTTACCTGGAAAAAAAGCTGAGACAACCTTTTTTGGCCTAATTGTCAATTAGGGTCAATATT
>JAMKCH010003228.1:0-52150 GCA_023653785.1 Ophioderma brevispina
TCAGGGACACTTTATTCCACCGAGGCAGTTATGCTTGTGCAATGCACTGACGTAAATAAAATTAGACTTGATAGCGGCCGGATGTTATTTTGCAAATTGGTTGTGGGGAAGAAATTACCGAGTTCACTTCGAATCCATCCCAACAAACAGCTCTACATTTTCGTAAAAATCCGTAAATCAAGGCTAACAGTAACCAAAGCATTGCAGTAAAACAGCACGTTCTTTCATACTGGTGCAAGAGGCTGATCTCTTTACGTTCCAGAAGGCCATGTAGACCACTATTGGAATAAGGAGGGGGAGGAGGCTAGAATGAGTCCCTAGTCCTCCGTTCGCGGCGCCCTTTTATTACCCCGATTCTTTACGGCCTGCTCACGGGGGGACTGAGAAAATACGACCAAAACAGGGGAGCACTTTCGCCTCAGATTTTGAGGCAAAAATCAGTGGGCGCAGTAGGGATTTCTCCTCCTCGTGAATAATAATGACGATATCATGGGCGCAGCAGGGCATGAGGGAGTTGGCACCAGGGTCATCCTCCTGGGCCTGGCCATGGACTTGGCAGTGGCCGAAAAAGAGAAAAAAATATTTCATTTTACAATTACATGAAGGAAGTTGTTTTTCATTGGAATTGGAATGGATACGCCGCAACCTTGACGTGAGTTTAGTTACTATCATTATTCATGTTTGTGTTTGAAATAGCCGCTGGTCATGGAAACAGGGCATGATGTAATTTGGGTTATGTGGGAGACGAAACAAACAGCCTTCTCTATTCAATGTCTTGCTCATGTCGTCATTGTGATGTCTTTCTCTCTGTCAACACTTGAATGGTAAATAGTCAAGATGCGATTGATTGTTGCCTAGTCATGTTCGTAACTTGGAATTAAATTTTTTAGGTCTATAGGGACTAATACTGGACATGCTGGACTAAGCCTAGGCTAAGAGGCTAGGACGTAAAAGACCTAGGCGTAGCTGGGCCTAGGCTTAGCCCCTAACTTGACCTGGCTACTTGTTCCTAGCCTAGGTCATGAGAGTAGAGCGACAACCCAGCCAAAACCCGAGCCCGATAATAAAGCAAGGGGGAATGCATGACAGTGATTAAACCTTATTTATTTAAGGTAGGGAACGCGACAACTCTCTTAATTACTTGAAGTTGTACCTGAGGCTGTGTGATTCAAACACATAATCAGATGTAAACACGTGTCTGGGATGTGTTTGATCGGGGGTGCAGTTCTCTTTATCACATGTGCATGTATATATGAGGTAGGGGCCTATAAAATGAAAAAGGAATTTCTATACAGCCGATTATTGATTTTCGTGATGTGCACTTCACTCTCCTGCTGCTACTAGTATTAGTAGGCCCTACTATTACTAGTTACTATACAGTATCACGTTAATTTATTAGATCGACATAGGCTAGCCTAGCTAGCATGATTAGCCCTTATTTTGTACTTTAGTTTTACATTTTAGCATCTTTAGCAGGCCCTATTCTGAGACTAGAGACCCGGGCTAGAAATGTGCCCTTAAGCCTAGGCAAGGGATGGGCAGTATCGCAGCGAGCGGGGGTATAGCTACAGTATTATAGACCCTAGCCTGGGGTAGAACATAGTTAGCTATCGAGTCTGTAGGCTGCCCCTATGTGAGCACCAAATCTAAGCCAAGTAGCGAAATAGTCTAGGATTCATTTGCATCAACATGTATACCCATGTAACAACTAACATGACTAAGACATATCATGCCTATGCAGGACTATTGGCACAGCCTACGTCACGGAGGATTGCACTGCCAATTTACAGGTCTAATTTATAGCCCTGGTTTATAGGTTCCAAAAAAGGCAAAATAGGCCTAAACTGCCTAGAATAGGGATAAAACGTATTATAACAATAATGCCTATTGGCTAGTAGTCTAGTAACATAAGTAGTTCAAGTCAGGCCTATAGCATAGGCCTGATATAGCTGTATGGAAGATAGCTGGTGTTTTGGTATTGCTGAAACTTGTTTTGGGCCACATGAAATAGGCGACATAAAAAACCAATTTATCCTGACCATGTCACAAGGTGTTTTTTTATAAACCTTGGGAAAGAAGAGGTTGTGAAACATTATTATTTTTCACAATGTATAAAATTAGCACATGAGCATTAGGCCTAGACTCAAATGCAAGCAGTCAACATCAATTTAGGTTCAGGTACCAGTGGGCCTAGGTCAAGTTTAATAGGCCTATGACCAAACCCTAATTTTCATAGGATATGTGAAAAATGGAAGGCCTATAGCTTCATAGATTTTGCTTTTAAAAATGTTTTGGTATCATAATACAATTTCTAGAGCCTGTCGGTATGTATTTTGCGTTAAGGTGGCTGTGAGTCAGGAACTTAGTCGAATGGACAGGGTTTTTAAGACATTTTTTTCATGGAACGGCATAACATGTTTACTCATATATTTTAACAGAAGCTATTTATATTATTTTTTCCTCATATTTTGTTCATTTTACTTTTACTATGTTACACAATTTTTGACCAAGAACAATCACATGGGGTGAACTGCAAAAGGCGGGTAATTTAGCAGTTATTACGCAATACGCGTATGTGCTATTCGGCGCGCGCGATGTAATGAGCGAATCAGAAACGCCTTGATGCATCGAGTCGATATGACGCACACCATGGTAATTGTAGCAATGCTTAACATTGGGTTGCCACGTGAGTTGCTTTTGCAAACAGAATGGGATTTAAATCACGATTTGAGCCTCATAAATTGTTGAATTTTGATAATAAAGTATCCAGATGGAAGCAATTGACATGGTTGCAGAAGAAGTGTGAAGAATAAGAGATTGAACGCTTTGTGGTTGGAAATAATAAATAGGCTTTATTTTGTAGCGAATGGGACAATATTTGGCCACAAAATGGCGATTTTCTAAGTGTTCACTTTCGGCGATTTAATTCGTGATTTCGGTCCAGTTTCTCGAAATCATAGCAGAACAGTAAAGAAATGAAAGCCATCGTATAGAGCATATCAAAAATCTAGGGTCGGTATTTTTTAGTTTTTCATTTTTGGTTAAAAAATCGTGTTTATGTCAACCTTTGAGCAATCTTGGCGTTGTCCAAAAAAATTGAAACACGCGGTTTTTGGTTTTTTGGCTTTGTTGGCAAATAATTTGATAATAGGCAGAATTTGAAAAAAAAAAGGGGGGAAATACCGAACCTAGAACTCTGACTCTGGAATACAAAAACGAAAACAAGGCAACATTTTTATAACATTTATTATTTTTTTATAGGGAACCAAATAAAATGAGTGAAAATCTAATGTTTATGATTTTCTCAAAAAATACGTATTTTGGGGAAAAATATTGTATATTTGCCTGCTCTTGAGTTCATTCACTTCTCAAATATGTACACTTTTATAATGTTGAAACAACAATTAAGAAGATACGGCAAAAAAACAGTTCCTTTGCATTCCTGACTCACAGCCACCTTAAGGGCAGTGTAAACCTGAGTTTCCGCGTATCTATTTTGGTTGTAACTTTGCCAATATTTGATTATGGTAATGAAAAAGTATACATTTCTAGAAAGAAAATGGGACGATGAACCCGATGATGGCATCAGGATTGGCATCAGATAATGTAAAACTTTCCGTATTTGATTGGTTATATTTTTTTTATTGGAAAATACTAAAAAAAACACGATTTTGGCCCCAAAATTTTCAGACAGCATAACAAAAACAATTATAATTTCAGATTTCATATGTTATTTTTTAGGAAACAAGACAAATTTGTCTAGGGACGGTTTTTTCATTTTTTTTTAAAATAGAGCTACTTTCGAAATATAAGAAAAAAAAAACTGTCAAAAAAGTGTGATTTTTTACTTTTCTTTTCCAAAATGTGAGTATATATTGGAGAATATCTTTAGTTAGAATCGAAAATGAAAAATTGAGAAAACCGCCCTAGAGAAGAGACCGATTGCTATCGTAGGAAAGTGAAACCTTACCTTTACCTCGGATTTTTGGGAGTTATCTTGTCTGAAAATTTACCAAATTTTGAGAAAATTGAAAACAGTGAGAGAAAATCGTTGTTTTAGTAAAAAAGTGGACTTTTCACGCCATTTAAAGCTGTCTCTTCTCAAATACTTTTCTTTGAACTTTTGAAAATGATATGTTGTTGAAGTGATGCAAAAATCTTTATGCACTATTGAATCAAACATATTTGTCTCTAACTCCGGAAATTAGAGGAAATTGAAATTTACTCTGGTTTCTAAATTAGCGCTTTGTTTACATTTTTCAAATATTATTTTTCGTTTTTCCCAGATTTGCGTTCGCGCAAAAGTACTTTAAAACACGCGAACGCTTTTACGCAAGCACAAATTTCACGCGCGACGCGATGGTGCGCATTGCGCCTGACGGGCGTGAAATTTGTTTAAATTCCCGCCGTTTAAACCAAGCAGTTTTTGTGACTTAAATGGTCGAAAGAGCTGTTTGAAATCGGCAAACAATACAGCTCAGGATTGTCTGCAGGGATAACCTTTTTGGTAACTATAGAACAGAGTTTTGAGTTAAAATGGTGCAAAAAATCAGAAATTCGTGGTAAAACCAAGCACCAGGGGTTGACAATGACCTTAAATTCATTCTAATAAACAAAACAAATCACTTGCAAAATAGTAAAAAGAGAGATAACTACTGAGTAACTCTATCTCAACCACAGATATATCTGTGACTCCACTAACTAAATAAAATACTAATAACTAATAAATATCTGCATAAATAAATACCTGTATAAATAATTGCGTCAATCTTAAATAAATGAATATCAAATACTGAATAAATAAATAACTAAATAAAACCAACTGATATAACTTGAATAAAACTAAAAAACTAAATAAGTTTTAAATAGAAAGTTAAATAACCACAACAACCATAAACACAGAATAAATTTAATTATCAAATAAATAAAAACGAGTCAGAGAACAAGATTGGAATGTAACGTTCAATTATGTCACTAAAAAAAACAAAAACACAAAACGACAAAACTCCATGTAAACTAGCTTAAAAAACCGGAGCATTCACAAACCAAGGAACTTTCGTTTGTCCAGCTCGTTGATAGCGTAAAGTTCCCGCTAATTAATGCGCGCAAAACGTCTTGTAAGACGCAGAGCAACAGTGCTACGCAGTAAGTGTTGAATTATTCAGGAGCCACAGAGCGCTCCCCTATTCGAAAACGTATTTTTTTCAGTCGTCACCATATGCACCCCGCAGGGGCGGCGTATATGTTGACGACGGAAAGGATTCAGTCTAGGCGGAGGCTGTGTTTCGACTCGAACCGGCAAAAACTACATAACCGAAAAAGTGAAATGGCGGCCCGTCGGAGACATCATGATCATCATCATCACTCACTCAATACGGCTCGAGTGTGGACACCATTTTGCCAATGTCATATCACCGATGTGTGCATCACAGTGGTAGTAAAGACAACCAAAGGTCGCTAGATAAGCTAAATTTGTGTTTGGAAACTCAGAAGAATGTCAAAATTTCAGTCGCATTCTGATGCTGTAAATTCAGGTAAACCTTGCACTCTTAACGCAGTGCAAAGCGATCGTTCTGCTCATATCAGGGGCAGCTTCACAACAAAACATAGTCGGGGGGACTATGGCGAATTCATGATTGTTGGCAGATTGTCAATGATTATATTGTTCACATTTTCAATTTTTTAGAAATACCTGATGGGAATCAATGCTTCGGGGTCTGCTCATCTGAATGGAGCACGATTCATCTTCTTCAACTTGTTTTTCCACCTGGCACTAGTCGTAGCCATATGGGCATAAGCCGGGCATAGTCATAGCCTACGCTTCCCTGTTCGAATGCAAGTGGCCGATCCGCCTATGTGAAAGACACAATTGAGGCATGACGATCGTGCTAATCTGAATGGTGTTTTCTTGCATTTCTGCTAAATGCATTGAATTATAAATTAGAATTTGCCATTGTCATGATTTTATTTGTAGTTGCCTGCCAAATTCCTTCAGAAACAGTATGGGACTTGAAGTTTGAGGTTAACTCAAGAGCCTTCAAGGGTAGGCTACTTAAACAGGCCAGCAGTTAGGGTAATCATTAATTCTCACCTTTTTAGTACGAGTACTGATTAAACTGTGGCTACCTGCTGGCCTACATGCCTAGGCCTAGCCCTATGCTAGGCTGGCCTAGGCAGGTCATGCTCAGTTTGGTTACACATGCAGATGATCTATTTTTTTGGTCCATAAACTGGACAGTGCCTCAAGATATCAATTCAAAATTTAACATGACATCATCAGAATCACACTGATTTTTTAAATAACCTTTTTTTTGAGGATTTTATGAAGGTGACTGAGGGATAGCCTCGGACCTACATAAAAAAAACACCAGCAGATCTTTGCACGTCTCAAGTTGGAAGTAGAAGGGCTCACACGTACATTTGGACACTTCAGACAAGTTCTTCGGACTAGGACTGTGCGTTTAAGAAAGCTGTGCATCACGAAATGGACCCCCTTTAAAATTATGCCACAACTAGTAGCCTCGTGAGTCTGACCGTGACATGCACGAATATGAATATTGCAAAGGTGTGGAGGTTAGGTTTACCAATGTGGTAACATTCCTGAATGCAATACCCATATCAATCCTGTGTTAACACAGATAATTATAGTAGGCTAGGCTAGGCCTATATAGTTCAATGGCTAGGCTAGGCCGGGTAAAGCTTCAACTAGCCTTGCCTTGCTATGCCTACATCTATACTTTGTCGATTAGCACCAAATGACGAGCGGAAAATTATCGGTTATCGTTTTTTTCGCGTTCAAAAACAACGATACTTGAGATTTGCTACAGAATCACATGTACGCTATGAAAAATATACACACTGCGTTTTCACACTATTATGAGGCCCCCTATTGGTGGTATACTTTGTTCGGCTTAAACTAAGGAGTGACGTCATTGCTTTCACGCAGGCTTAAATGTGGAATGGCAGTAAACCCCGCCAGTTGTAATCGCGAGTGTACAAAGTGCGGCGTGCGGATACGCATGTACAATAGCTGCCCAAAAGCTACGGACGACGAAGTATAATCAAAGGCTTAGTGTGAAAAACGTGAAGCGCAAGCACTAGGAATGGACTTTATTCCATTAAGACTTCTAAATTCACTAGTACTTTCGCTTTCACTTCCGCTTTAAAAGCCTAATCAAATAAGTCTATGATAGGGCCATGCCATCCCAATTACAACTCATTGACACTCGTGCATTGCAGCAGCAGCAGCAACGCAGTCAGAGTACTGAGATGATAGGAAAGAGGAGTCAAGAGACAAAACCATACACTTCAAACCAACAAATCCAAACAACTCCGGTAAAAAAATTAACCGGCGAATGACTACGCTGTAAATAAGTGTAGAGCATAAACATTATTTGACTCCACCAGGCCTCTGGCGTGACAGGTAAAATTAACAGCACTTGCTGAGTAGAGTCAGCAAAATGCTTGCAAGATTCTCATGGTTTATGTCAGGTTTATGGACTTGGTTTATTTTGAGGTAAATAACAAATGTGGATTTTCTCTAAAATGGCTCATGAACCCTGTGGGTATATTTATTTATCAATTCAAGTTAATATTTCGAGTTGTTAAAACACAGCAAAAATGAGATTTGAATAGCTTGAAATCTATCTTTATCCCCAACAATATGTCCGGAAAAGTCCTCTGGCCAATATATGCTGTGCTTGCTTTACGTTCGAAATGGATATTACCTAAAATCAGTATTGATTGCTCATTGATAATGGTGAACCATCATTTCATCTCCTGCGGGAGATGGTTTCGTGACGTGTCTTACGTATAAAGAGTTCAATGGAAAGAACGGTGAATTCTGCCGAGGCGATATTTTGGGGAATTGTGGGTATCTAAGGCCCACACTTTGCTGCTATCTAACCAATGGCTGGTGCCGGTGTCTTTTTCAACTCATCGGAGGAATACCACGTGGTAGAACGGAACCACCCAAGTGGGGCATCTTGCTCAGCAAGCTTGGTGTCATGCACGTAAAGCCTGCCCTATGCAAGACCCACTCCTGGCAGCGGGCTAGGCTATGCTAGGCGAAATGCGTTATCACCGGGGGTTAATATCACAGAAATCCATTACATCTTAGAGAAGATTCCAGTTGAAACAAACCGAGGAATTTCCTGTAGTAACACAGAAGCTTACATTTTATACATCGAAAAGAAAAACATGCCGTCGTTAACCCTCTTGCCGTCAGTCCCGGGGGTCATGATACGTCAAGCCACCTTGCCTTTGGCCTTCGGCAATTTGTACAGCTTGACAACAAATCTTCCTTTTGACGCAAAGTACCGTCTTATTTATTTCCACAAAAACGAAATTTAGACCAACAAAGGATTACATTTTCTTTAAAATAGAATATGGCGATTCACAGCACCCAGTCACATCCATGGGAAGCCATGAAAATCCATTATCCCATTAATATGCAGAGCGTTTTCAAAACAAAACACGTGGTTGTATTCTGCCATGACTTGCCGCTCTTCTGCGCGATTGTTTACAATTTTGCTATGGATTGAACATCGCGTACTACGCGCGGTCGACTGAAACACGCTATTTCGTCATCTCGCATATGACGTACGCATGATTGGCATTGATGATCGAGATACGCACAGCGCACGGAGGCTCTGATTTTTAGGGTTGCACCCCACTATTGCGTTACGCCGCCTCCCTTGACTTTGTATAGAAAATTCAGGTTTAATACACCTAAACCTTGGGCTGTAATCTCCAGTTAACCTTGCTTTCAGAAAACATGAGAGTTTGCACGTTGTTTTGCAGACCTTCTTTTACAACATATCCAAAATTGATCACAACTTTTTCGTACAAATTTTGCAATATTTAGGCAATTTCCTCCGGAGGGATAGTGATTTCGCTAACTGAATTTTCGGGGCCCGAAACCGGGAAATGGACGTTTTTATCCGCCAGTAAAAAGCAAATTAAGCTTATCAAGCGACGAGCATTTTCTATTTAGAATAATCATGCCACTTTTCCAAAAAATCGGTAGAGACAAAATTTATTATAATTGCAAAATGTGCTCAATGTATCCACAATATCACCATGAATTTTCCTCCTCGTGACGTACGGACTATTGCTGTGATAAATTTTGCCGGAAGTGTTCCATACACGTTTCTCCAAAGTGTAATAGCGGTGTACACATTAAATTTGGAACTTGTTTTTGCCCGTTAAATGCACAGAGTTTAAGGTCCCTTTTTAAAGATAATTGAAGTCAAATAAATCAAATCAAACCTTAATAGGTATATCAGAAAAAGAATACAATACACCTTAACCAAAGACAAACAAAAATATGTGCTAAAGTGAAATGATAACAACGTTCAGAGCAAATACACAATTAGAAAACAACAACACCACACACATCAAAAAACTAACAACAATGAATATCGATCAATGGAAACAATGTAAACACACATCCCAAAGAAAAAGGCAAAATAAATTGAAAAAAAACAAACAAACAAACAAAAACAAAACTTGCGGAAACCTTTATTGACTGAAAAGCTGGTTTGTTTCAAGGTTGTGAAATTTATCAATATGATGCAATTTCAAATGTACCCACACAAACCAAGCCTATTAATAGAAGCTATGCTTCCGTAGATAGCATCGCAAACCCGTGGTAAATCATGTTGAACGAAACGCCCATGCCTAACATTTTAGACCTAAAGTGCACCTTAAGTTTAACTGTTTTGATCTTTTATGAAGCACCATATAGGTTTCTATAACAATTTTAAAAAAATTAAATTCAACAACATATTATGGGTTCTGTATAACCTTCAACATTTAAATAACTAGGCCATATAAATATTGGATTTGTATGTGTTGCCATATATTTTGAAAAGCAAAAAGAGAAAAAAGGCATTTTAAATACTTTTGCATTTTTTGTTCAACTAATTGGTTTTTGAACTGAAAACCATTTGTCTGTTCTGCAAAGAACTCGCGAATGGCTGCTTTTATTATTAGGTAAAAATTCTTAAAGCTTAAGTCTACAAATCACCATTTCCTGTTGATTGAAAAAACCCTTGTAGTTTTATAAAGAGGCCAGCGAAATCTTATCGCGGTTCCTTTAAAATCAAAATGGGTAATTTCTGTAGCAAAGAAAAATGTTCTTTTTAGAACCTTTCGTAAATAACTCTCATAAAGAACCCTGCAAGTGGAATCAGAACGTTCTTTTACACACGAAGAAAAAAAAAAAAAAAAAGGTTGTAACTAGCGCTAAAAATTATTTTGTTTACTCTAACAGGGGGGCCAAAAGATTTAAACTTGTTTCAAATACGCCGATTACGCCCTAAAAGAAGGGCTCCAATCCGCAAGGGTCCCTATTTAATTTTAAAGATTCTAGAACCTTAGGTCTACATAAGAGGACAAAAAGGTTCTGAGTTGAGTCTTTTTTAAAGAGACATTCTTGAGTGACTTACCTCAAGGACCTAGCCCAATGAAGCAAGCAGAGGATAGGGCTATATTGTCCGCCTCAAAATCTTTTGCACTTCACGTGGATTGTTGATTTAACAAAAGAATAATCGGTTGTCCGTAGTAAACCCGTTATTTTAGGTTACAAAACGAGGCTTGCGAGAAACAACCGGTTTCCCTTGTGATTTTCAATTCCTTAAACATGAATATTAACGTTGGCATGGTTAGGCGAGGCTCTCAGAAGACATAGAAGAGATGTGTTTACTTCAGGACACTTTATTCCAACCGCAGCAGTTATGGCATTGTGCTGGCACGAAGCCTAGCCTAGGCAAGCCAACTCCTGGCGGAGCCGGGCTAGGCTAGCAGGCTACATGCGTTATCACCGTGGTTATCACAGAAATCCATTACAGCTTAGAGAAGATTCCATTTTGAAACAAACCGAGGAATTTCCTGTAGTAACACAGAAGCTTACATTTTATACATCGAAAAGAAAACATGCCGTCTTTCACCCCTTGCCTCCATCCGGGGGTCCTGTCGTCCACGCCACCTTGCCTTGGCCTTCTGCATTGTACAGAGCTGCAAATCTAACGCTAGCGCGTGGTTTCGTGAAGTTTTGCATTCTTTGTGCAGTTTGCATTCTCGTTTAGTTTTGGATTATTTCGTGGGCTTTTTTGTTCACTCGTGCTTTTCGGGTAATTTCACAAAATTCGCTTTAATAAAACTAATACCGACAGGCATCTTTCTATCCCACATAAAAACCCCAACATTTCGGAGAACCAGGAGAAATTGGAGGAAAGTGTAAGCGCATTTTAATTGAGGGTCGTCGAATTTTGAGGTTCAAGAGCTCATTCAGCAATTAAAAAAGTATCTTCGCTACAAGACTTGCGGGGTGATGAATAGCGAACCTTCGGAATAATGAACCTTTAAAATATCGAGAGAACTCCGCAATGAACATGATGAATTAGGCCCTATATAGATACTTTGATGCCGCGATGCCACGACTGCACTATTTATTTCCACATTTTAGAAAACCCAACTGAGATATAAAAAAATATTCACATCAGATTAAGTTTTCTCTTTTTTTTGGTGGTGATGACACCAATCAAATTATTTGGCAAGTCCACTTTAACCCTATAACCCTAAAACTTACCCTAACCCCTGAAACTAAAACTTGATCCTATCATTAATTGTCTGCTTCAAATCAATTGTTTCATTAAAAAGTTTGGAATAGCGAACCCCTTTTGAAATTCGGAATATAAAACACGGTATCTGGTTTCAAAATAGCGAACCTTTAGCTTGGAAAAACGAACTTTCTTCTTACATATTCGGAAAAGAAGATCCATTTAGAAATTCAGAATAGAGACCCGTTCCGATTTTCGGAATAGTGAACCATTTTTATAGCGAACCTATTTTCGGAATAGCAAACCTTTTAAAGGTTAAAAAAAGCGAATGCTAAAAACGCATGTTCGGAAAACGAACCTTCGGAACATTGAACCTTCAGAATATCTAGAGGACCCCAAAATAACTACTTCCAAATCTCACGAGTCACAAGGTAAATTCTGAAGGATCACAAAGTCTGTATTTGCCTTCTGTTCAGCATGTTTAGCCTGCATGCAGATGCACAAACTCTGTTTGGTTGCTTCTTTTTATAGTCAACATTGTTGAGTTTCGTGCATGAAGTTGACATATTTTCCAACTTCTTTCTAAACTTTTTGGAATGATAATTTTGTTATATTCTGACGTTTATGCCACTTATACATTAGATATAAATCACTTGTGTAGATTATAGAATTGCGATACTGTAAATGCTATCATAATCACTGTTTGGTGAGTTATGATGCGTGTACACTTGGCGCTAGTTTTGGTGCGTAGGTACGCGAAGAGTGCTGCGTCCACAACAGTTACCGACGCAATAAAATGAAAAAAAAGAAAAAAAGGTTGTATTTTTTGGTACATTTGGCAGATTTTTAGAAAACTAATCGGTGACACCCTCTTTTATTGATGCGCCTTAAAGATATGGGCATATGATTTTATCATAATTAAAAAATAAAAAATCTGGCCGTAAGAAGTGATTTTTTTATGAGGAAAATGGCGTCTTTTTCTCATTTTCCATGAGATCTGTACAATTTCCGAAAAATGTGATTTTGAAAACCGTCATACCTCACAAAACTAGCGGTGGACCCCCATTTTTTATTTCAGATTTTTCATGTACACCGATGAAAATAACACCCTATATTGAAATTACGAAGAAATCTGGCCGTTAGCTTTTGATCCTCTATCCCCTTAAAGCTTAAGAGTTCTAAAACAGAACCATTTCTGTGATGAAAAACCCTTTAGTTATAAAGAGCCCAGCGAATCTTCGCGGGGTTCCTTGTAAAATCAAAATGGGTAATTCTGTAGCAAAGAAAATGTTAGTTTTTAGAACATTTCGTAAATAACTTCAATATAAAGAACGTTCAAGTGTCAGACATTCTTTACCAAAACAGAAGAAAAAGGTAAAAAAATTAAAAAAATTAAAAAAATTAAAAAAATTAAGGGGGGGGCAAAAAAATTTAAACTTTTTCAATAAATCACCAACATTCTCAATATGACATCACAAAATTCCAAATTTAAAATTCATTTTAAATTTAAAAGATTTCTAGCACCGTAGGGTACATACGGGAACACAAAGGTTTGAGTTGCGTCTTTTTTAAGAGCAATTCTTTGGATTGACTTACCGTCAAGGACTGAACATGATGCAAAGAAAGGAGAGGGCTAATTGTCTCCTCAAATCTGTTGCACTTCACTTGGATTGTTGATTTAACGCAAGAATAATCGGTTGTCCGTAGTAAACCCGTTATTTTAGGTTACAAAACGAGGCTTGCTGGAACAACGGTTTCCCTTGTGATTTCAATTCCTTAAAACCGATGTGAATATTACACGTTGGCATATGGTTAGGCGCGGCTCTCAGAAGACTAGAAGAGAGATGTGTTTCTCAGGACACTTTATTCCACCGCAGGCAGTATGCTTGTGCAATGGACGTAAGTAGCCTAGGCAAGGCCAACTCCTGGCGAGCCGGGCTAGGATAGGCTAGGCTATGCGTGATCACCGGGGTTACACAGAATCCGATTACAGCTTAGAGAAGATTCCAGTTGAAACAAACCGAGGAATTTCCTGTAGTAACACAGAAGCTTACATTTTATACATCGAAAGAAATAACCTGCCGTCGTTTTAACCCACGTGCCGTCCAGTCCGGGGGTCCCCTGTCGTCAACGGCCAACCTTGGCCTTGGCCTTCTGACATTGTAAACAGCTCCAAATCTCCTTTTGAGCAAACGTCCCGATCTATTTTTTTTTTATCCACAAAACACGAAATGTGAGACCACAAAGGATGTCCATTTCTCATTAAAATGATATCGATCAAAGCCACCAGGTAACATCCATGTGATAGCCAAGGAAAACAATATAATTCCATTAAAAATTCAGACGCGTTTTTTCAAAAAACCCTGTTGTTTCTAGCCATGCACTCTTGCGCTCTTCTGCTGCGCTTGTTTACAAATGTTCCGTTCAGTTCAGTTCAGTTTAATTGATTACAAACAAAAGGTACATCAAGTATATAAAATTCAATATGATACAGTTTAATACTTTAAACAAAAAACATATAACAAGTAAATTCATGATTATAATTATATAGATATTACAGTCTGATTAACAGCCTTTGGATCAGGATCGAGCACTGAATCGCGCGTGGACTTGCTTGAGCAGGAAACCCAAATTGGCAAGACTCTTCCACTGCGAATTGATATAGAACAATGTGGGCGCAACTGCAAGCAACAATACCGCAGCACACGCATGGCGCAATTTAAAAACCTGGCGCCCGCTTGTGGGGGGCACTAATGTAAACAGAATTACTTTCAACCGCCGGGGGGGGCCCCCGTATAAACACAAGCCGATAATTTTTGCTATTAGCTGTGAAAAAGTCCCGGATCCCTTCGCCGGAACCCCGCGCAGCTAGACCACCCACATGAGGCGTAACATGAGGCGCGTGTACCTCCTGCCAATAAAAATCTTAAATCCTACTGTAATGATTATGTACAAAACTCAGGTACACAAGCATAACAGTCATAACATAACAAAATTATACTCATAACAAAATTAAATTTATTCTATGGATAACTCGCGTTTGCGTTGCTTGCATCGCGTCACGTGCAAGCGCACACGACGAGCATAAACAGAAACTTTAGATCTCTGGATAACAATTAAGGATATCTATGCCCTACGTGAACTCAAGGCATAGTTAACAAAATGTAACAACGGGGTAAAATACTATCAAATTCTGTTTCCACTCATTATAGTAATGAACATTTCATTATCTGATAAACTGTCAAATTCATACATGAATCAGGCTGCTCAATTCATCGTAGCTCGTGGATTGGAATAGAAGAGCGACATTTCATAACAAGATGAAATTGCATCCTCAACGCGTCGTTTAAAGTACAAAAAGTTTACATAGTCTGAGGTTAGAATCGATTTTTTGAAGCACGTCCTTTCTCAATCATTAAAGAGTGAGCGCTGACCTAAGCCTAGTAAAAGCACTTGGGATCCAAGTCTATCTCGTTAAAACAAGATATATCAATTTTCAAGACAAAAATTGTTTTTGAAGAGACCGATGTTGCTATGGATGGAACATCACGTACTACTCGCGCGTGCGCTAAAAACACGCTATTTCGTCATCTCGCAGTATGACGTAAGCATGGCAGTGTGATGATGCGAATACGCACGCGAAGGAGCTCTGATTTTCGGGTGCACACCACTATACGCCTCCCATGATTTGTATAGAAAATTAATGTTTACCTTGGCGTATCTCAGTACCTTGCGTGTTTCAGGAAAAATGAGAGTTGCACCAGTTTGTTGCAAGACCTTCTTTTTAAACATATCCAAAATTGATCACAACTTTTTCCGTACAATTTTGCAATATTTAGCATTTCTCGGAGGGTAGTAGGGTAGTTAGCTGATTTCGCTACTGAAATTTTCGCGGAAACCGGGAAATGCACTACCGTTTGTGTTAATCCGCCAGTAAAAAGCCCAAAATAACTTTAATCAACAATTTCTTTCAGAATCTCATGCACACTTTCCAAAAAAACGGTGGTCAGAGACAAAAATTTATGCAAAATGTGCTCAAATAGTATCAATAACTCAGAATTTTCCTAGTGAAAGTACGGACTATTGCTGTGATAATTTTGCCGGAAGTGGTTTCTACAAGTTTCTCCAAAGTGTTAGCGGGTACACCATTAAGTTGGACAACCGGTTGGCGCCGTTAAATGCACAGTTTATGTCCCTTTAAAGATGAAATTGAAGAGTCAATAAATCAAATCAACTATAATGGTATATCAGAAAAGAGAAAATGCAACCCTTATCAAAAGACAAAAAATATTGCTAAATGGAAATGTAAACAAACGTTCAGGCACAGCCAAATTTAAAAACACACAACAACACCACACTCTAAAAATAAACAAACATGATATCGCTCAATGGGAACAATGTAAACACCGATCCCAAAAAAAGGCAAAGAATGTGAAAAAAACAACAACAAACAAAACAAAACTGGCAGGAACTTATGGACTGCAACGCTGTTTTGTTTCAAAGGTTGAAATTATCATATGAATCAACTTAACTGTAAACAAAACAAACCAAGCCTATTAATAGAAGCTATCTTCCGTACTGCTGCAGCCTCCAACCCTGGGTAATCAGTTGGGCACAGGATGTTTGTCTCAACTTAAGACGCCCGACATACTGCGATGCGTGCTAGATTGCTGTGGCCCATCTAGCACATGTGCGTTGGACCATTGGTGCTGCTCCAGGGACGGCTCAACTGTTTTTGATCTGTGGAAGCCCCTATAGGTCTATAAAATTTAAAAAAACATTAAATGTCAAAAACATATTATGGGTTCTGTAATAAACCTTCAGCATTGAATAGGCCTATAAATCTTGGATTTGTATGTTTGCCATATATTTTGAAAAGCAAAAGGCAGGGTTAAAAGATTTCATTTTGGTTCAACTAATTGTTTTTGTACTTAAAAAACCATATTTGGGTCTGTTTCTGGCAAAGAACTCTCGAATTGGCGCTTTATTATTAGGTTCTTAAGGGTGATAGAGGTCCTTTCAGTAAACGTAACCTATTTGCAGCTGCGACAGACGTTTAGCGTGATATGTAACGGTAAAAACCTTTTTGGAACTTGTGTACGAAACCATCAGGCCTGAGCTAGGCTAGGCGTGCACTCCCTTTGATTGTTCTGGACGGCGCAGCATTTTTGAACTTTTAGGGACGATTCAGATCATTGAGAACATTGTTATATATGTCAAGCTGCGATGATTGGTTGATTATTTTTTGAAGAAATATGCCAAATTCTGTCATGTAATTTCATAGTTCGCCGGATTTTTACGTCATACGTGTAGTTGGCCAATTTCATGTCTCTTTTTGTTGACAGTTTACTGTCCTGTTTCGCTTTCTTACCGTCATATTGTACTCCAAGGTTGAGTTATCGTACTTCAAAAAGCTTGAGTACCACTATCACACAGTATTTAATTCCTAGGCAATCAGGTAATGAAGAAAATAGCAGTTTTGAAGGGTTGATTTTACTCACGAAATCCACCATTTTTATGTTTAGCAGTTCCGTGAGTACGTTTTCTAGAACATTGTTGGACTTCCTCTAAAAATGTCGTAATTTTCGTAATTTTGGATTCTTTGAAAGTAAAATGCCTGTGGAATGTTGTAAATTTGAGTTATATGCGAATAAATGTTCAACTTTTTGTTATTTGTTAAGTTTTAAATCAACTTTAAAGATGTAGAATTCTCTAAATTGTTAGCTTGTATTTTCACATCTGTAGGGAAACCCTTTGTTTTCTTTGATGATCAGTGATTACTATTAGGCATAAT
This sequence comes from Ophioderma brevispina, assembly GCA_023653785.1. Lineage (NCBI taxonomy): Eukaryota > Metazoa > Echinodermata > Ophiuroidea > Amphilepidida > Ophiodermatidae > Ophioderma > Ophioderma brevispina. Next base: position 17,359 of record JAMKCH010003228.1, read on the forward strand.
ATTCCAATTTATATCTCAGCCAATGAAGCTGGTGGATGGTTAAACGTCAGACTTTAAGCCAATCACGTTTAGCAGGGTATATTCGATGACTTTGTTGTTACTTCTGGGTTTGTTTTTATACAACAGCGCTCAGTCGGGGCTACCCCCGAGAAGGGCGAACTAGCCCACAAGCGAGTCCACCATAGAGCCAGGCTGGGAAGCAAAACACTCAATCATTCCCAAAATAACCGAAATCCAAAGTCAGGAATAGGGTTGACCAGAGCTAGAGGGCAAGCTCTAGTGACCGGTGTTCTCGAAACAATCTGGCTAAACAGAAGTTGCCTGAATGCAGCAGCAAGGGTAATCTAAGGCCTACAATCTTGGTTCTAAGATTAATAAGCTTCTACCATAAACAGGACAAAATGGGCCAGATAAATTGTGTCCATACTCATCAGATGTACGATCAATTATTGGGGATTGTCTGATTAAATAGAATAAAAAATCAATGGTATAAATTTTAGATTCAGTAATAAAGTTTAGTTGAAGAGATTAAAGGATTATTTTTAAATTGTTCAAGAAATTAACCAAGGCATATTTTTTATTTGCAAGTGAAATTTTGACTTCATTCTGGATCTCCTGCTTGCTAATTAAGTAAAAATAAATAAACAATTGACAATTTTGAGTTTATTTCTCTTGGAACTTGTGACCCTTTTGCTCAGCAAAGTATAACATACCTTGAAATTGTAATGTAAAATCACCTGTTTTTGGTGTGTTATTGATTCTTAATGTAAATAAATCTCTTTGCACTGATATATATTTTGAAACAAAGAAAAGGTTTTTCCTGTTGTAATTGTTGTCTCTCCTTTAAATTAAATGTAATGTACGGTAGCAATGTGTTTGATTTAATATTCATGCAACCTACCCCAATTATGAAATTCATTTAATTTGAAAGTTTGGCCGCCGTTAAAAATAAATATTTTGTTGAATTTCCTCTGGAATTCACATTTGGTTGTTACCACCGGGTAGATTGGTGTTAACACCCCAGGGGTGGAGGAGATCTTCACATCACAAATAAGCTCGGTCGCGTGGTTGGTACCGTCCACCACTCCCTGGACACAGACCTCTCTGGTGTTGCTTGCAGTTGTGGATTTTACGTACAATCTAAAAGTATAGGAATTTTAGCATAGCCTGTTGGAAATATAATTTGAGGTGTTAAAACGCAGCCCCGGTTCCCGTGTCCTACAATACGTACTTACGTCACGTCGCTATATGTGCGTCGACTGTTTCTTGAGATGCGTCTACCGCTAGCGCGTGGTTCGTGAAGTTTTGCATTCTTTGTGCAGTTTGCATTCTCGTTTAGTTTGGGATTATTTCGTGGGCTTTTTGGTTCACTCGTGCTTTTCGGTAATTTCACAAATTCGCTTTAATAAAACTAATACCCGTACAGGCATCTTTCTATCCCACTAAAAACCCCAACATTCGGAACCCATGAGACATTGGAGGAATAGGTAGCGCATTTTTATTGAGGTCGTCGATTTTGAGGTTCAAGACTTCATTCAGCAATTAAAAAGTATCTCGCTACAAGACTTGCGGGGTGATGATAGCGAACCTTCCGAATAATGAACCCTTTAAAAGATCGAGATACTCCGCAATGAACTGATGAATAGGCCCTATAAGATACTTGATGCCGCGATGGCCCGACTGCCTTATTTCTTTCAATTTTCTTTAAGAACACCCCACTGAGATATGAAAAAATATTCACATCAGATTAGGTTTCCTCTCTTTTTTTTTTTGGTGGTGATGACACCAATCAACTTATTTGGCAAGTCCACTTTAACCCTATAACCCTAAAACTACCATAACCCCTGAAACTAAAACTTGATGCCATTCTTAATTGTATGCTTCAAAATCAATTGTTTCATTAAAAAGTTTGGAATAGCCGAACCCCCTTTTGAATTCGGAATATAAAACACGGTATCTGGTTTCAAAAATGCGAACCTTTAGCTTGGAAAAAAACGGAACCTCTTCTTACATATTCGGGGAAAAGAAGATCCATTTAGGAAATTCAGAATAGAGACCAGTTCCAATTATCGGAATAATGAACCCTGTGTTTAGAGCGAACCTATTTTCGGAAAGCAAACCTGTTAAAGGTTCAAAAAAGCGAATGCTAAAAAACGCAGTTCGGAAAAACGACATTCGGAATCATTGAACCTTCAAGAGAATATTCTAGAGGACCCCAAAATAACTACTCCAAATATCACGAGTCACAAGGTAAATTCTGAAGGATCACAAAGTCTGTATTTGCCTTCTGTTCAGATGTGTTAGCCTGCATGCAGATGCACAAACTCTGTTTGGTTGCTTCTTTTTATAAGTACAACATTGTGAGTTTAGTGCATAAGTTGACAGATTTCCACTCATTTCTAAACTTTTTGGAATGATAATTTTGTTATATTCTGACGTTTATGCCACTTAAAATTAGATATACCAATCACTTGGTAGATTATAGAATTGACGCTACTGTAAATGCTATCATAATCACTGTTTGGTGAGTTATGCATGGCGTGTACACTTGGCGCTAGTTTTGGTGCGTAGGTACGCGAAGAGGTGCTGCGCCCACACAGTTAACCAAGAAGCACTAAAATGAAAAAAGGTGTATTTTTTGTACATTGTGGCAGATTTTTAGAAAACTAAGTCGGTGACCCCCTCTTTTTATTGATGCCGATAAAGATCTGCATATGATTTTTAACATAATTTAAAAAATAAAAAATCTGGGCCGTAGAAGTTGATTTTTTATGAGGAAAATGGCGTCGTTGTTCTCATTTTCCCATAGAGCTCTGTACAATCATTTTTCCGAAAAATGTGATTTTTGAAAAAGTCATACCTCAAAAAACTAGTCGGTGACCCCCATTTTGATATTTCAGATTTTTCATGTACACGATGAAAATACATATTCTAAAATAAAGAAAATTGGCGTTAGCTTATGATCCTCTATACCTTAAAGTTTAAGAGCAGTGTTAACCCTAGTGCTTTTGTTTTTACTCGGAATTTCTGATTGTTTTTTGCACCATTTTAACATCAAACTGGGTTTTACGTTACCAACAAAAGGATATACCATGCAGACAATTCTGGAGTTGTATTGTTTTGCCGATTAAGGGTTTTAGAGGATAATTGAAATTAATCGATTGATTTTCTAATTTTTGGATCTAGTGTATTTTAATTGAGTATGTAGGTGACAAATCTGAAATAAAAAATGGGGGTTACAGATTTACTGTTTTTTGGGAGCTATAGCCTGTTCAAAAAGTGTATTATTTAAAAATTGTACAGAGCTCTATGGGAAAACGGAAAAATGTACCGTTTTCCAGGCATAAAATACTAAAACAAATCGATCGATTTTGGCGGTGTTTGCTTAGTGTTAAGAACCTTCTCAGATCTGTTCGGCGCCGCACCCATAAAAAAACCTGGGTGTCACCGACTTAGTTTTCGAGGAGGGAAGAAAAACGACGAAATAGGCCTAAAACTTGCAATTTTCGCCTCAAGCGCGTCTATTTTACACGAACAAAAAGGCAAGCTTACCTTGCGTATTGACGCACAGGAATAAGCGCAAAAACCCATGACAAGTACGCGTTCGCAAGAGAATGGCTCTTTTGCCAGAGGAAGCAATAAAACTGCAGTGTGAGTGACGTGGTGGAGGGAGTGGAGGGAGTGAAGTGAGTGACACGTGAGGAGTGAGTGAGTGATGAGGTTGAGTGAGGTGAGTGAGTGTAGTAAGTGAGTGAGTGAGTGAGTGAGGTGAGTGAGTGAGTGAGGTGAGAGAGTGAGCGGCGAGCAGTATGAGTGCAGCGATTTTTGTTTCAATTAGGCCAAACAGATCTGTTTTAGAAGATAGGCCTAAAAGAAATATAAAGTAGGTAATTCGGGGCATGCGGGGATAATTGAATAAGGGGGATCTATTTTATCAAGATTGACATGAAATTTTCCCACATCTTTCATACGTTTCATATAAAACGGTTCTTACAATTACAGTTAAGTCCCGAAACCACATTCCTCTCTTCCTGGCTCCCAGGCGAAAGAGCCGAAAAGATGAGGACCATTACCTATAGGAAAAGTTCTAAGACAACTACATTTTAGAAATTTTACAAAGCCATGGACATGTGCTCATTAAGGCAAACGCAACACAGCAAGTTTCTAACATTTGTCATAAAAACCACCAAAATTTACAAGAAACTGCATGTTCGTGACCACCTATGGGCTGTGGTGGCATGACCCCTCGTCACATAGGGTCAAATCCGTTGGCCAAAAATTGGGGGCAACGCATTAGCATAATTAAAACCGTACACAAGACCAACTCCCCGACAACACCCGTCTAAACTGTTGTGTCGTTAGTAGCTGTATTAGTTTTAATGTCCGGACATGGGCGGTTTGTTCGCACAATCGGTGACCATTACACGGACCCACAACCACACACACACAAACACACACACAAACACACACAACCGCACCTCACACATGAAAACGATTCCGACCTGCATGTGGCATGTGATTGGCAACAAAAAAAATTGGTATTTTACGAGGCGAACAATGAAAAACGGGCCAAAAAGGCAAAAAAATAAAAACAAAACGGGGCCAAAAAACATACCGCGGTTAACTCATCTGTTCATGATCACGCGCACCTAAGAAAGATTCCTACGCTCTGACTGCGTGTGCGTAAGTGGGAGCGCAAAATGACACCGCAGTACGCAGGAATGCCTTTTCTATTCAATTATCCTCTATAACCTTAAGGGTTTTAAAGAGGATAATTGAAATAATCGATCGATTTTCTAATTTTGGTATATGGTATTTTAATGCTGTAGGTGACAAATTGAAATAAAAAAGGGGGTCACCGACTTAGTTGTTGAGTATAGGCTGTTCAAAAAGTGTATTATTTTCAAAAAATGTACAAGAGGGCTCTATGGGAAAACTGGAAATGTTGCCGTTTTCAAGGCATATAAATATAAACAAATCGATCGATTTTTTTGATTTCTTCTAATTATGTTACGAATACTCTAGTAAGCATTCTTTCGGCACCGCCCCGCCGAGCACTAATAAAAAACTGGGTGTCACCGGACCTTAGTTTTCGAGAAAAAAAACGACGAAATAGACTTAAAAAATGCATTTTACCTTCAAAAGCGTCATGTTTGCCTGAACCAAAAAGCGCCAGAATAGCTTGCGAATTGACGCAGGGAATAAGCGCAAACCCTGCCAAGAACGCGTTCGCAAGCGATGTGGCTCTTGTGGACAGCAGGAAGCCACAATAAAACTCTGGTGTGGAGTGGATGAGTGGGTTGGCGGGAGAGTGAGGAAGGATCTGAGTGAGTGATGCGAGCGAGCAGTAGGGGCATCGCCGAAAACAGTTTTTTTTTTCAAATTAGGCAACCAGATCAGTTTAAACTATAGGCCTGTACAAGGAAAATATAAAAATAAGGTAATCAGGGAATGTAGGGATAATTGAATAAGTGGATGTAGGCTAAGTTTTATCGAATTTAACGGGGGGGGGGGGGGCAGTTGACTCAAAGGTGAGATATGATGCAGTTGAACATGACTTCCGAAAGCACCATAACAAGTATTCCACCGACTATAAAAAAACATACCATAAACAGCATTTTGTCTGTTGCTACATAACAACAAGTCTTTTTTGTCAGTTTTTGCTACCTAAACTAGTAAGCAATGTATTGTGTGATAATATACTCTATTAAATTATCTGGCTTTGTTCATGTTGCTTTACTTCAAAAACAAAATATTTTTGCTGATTTTGATCTCGCGTCGTACAGTCACAATTTCAGGGTTATTGCAAAAACATACCCCTTTCTTTCCATTATTTGATGTTTTTTACACCCTAATCCAATTTACCCGCGTACATCGCCTGTTGGAAAAAAGAGACCTTTTTTACGCTTTTTCTTGTGCACGAATATATTCCACCTTGAATACAAGTGGCCCCCGGGCGAATTTAATTTGTTCCGATAAACTTTCCCCACCACCATTTCAATGGTTACTAATCGGGTCTTTGACTTTGAAGCTAAGATCACGAAAAACCTTCCCCTCGCTTGGGCCCACTCTCTTCCTGGCTCCAGGCGAAAGAACCTGCCCATGGGATAAGTTCTGATCAAACTACATAGAAATAAATGCCAGGGCATAAGTGTGTTTCTGGTCTTCATTTCGGAATTGTTGAGATATTGGTCTGTTATAAAGGCAAAACGGCAACAGCAGTTTCTAGCTGTTTCACCCTTTTTCGGGAATCTGTCATAGAAACCACCAAATGTAGGAAACGTACAAAGACACCACTCCGATCCCCGACACAACCATCTGACATTGTTTGAGCCGTTATTCGTTTTAATGTAGTAATGGGCGGTTTTCGGCAATTGGTGACCCTTACCCCTACCGACACCCACCCGCACCCCACATATATGGAAAACGATTCGGGATGCCCTGGATGTGATATTAACAAAATTATTATGGCGATTGTGAACGAAGGCAAAAACTACAACCAAAAAACGCAAACATTCTCGCGGTTTGAAACTGTGGCATGCCATCAGCCGGGGGGGCACCTAAGAAAGATTTCCTACGCTCTGACTGCGAGTGCGTAAGTGGCAACGCAAACTGACACGCAGTACGCAGAATGCCTTTTCTCTGGCAATATCCTCTATAACCCTTAAAGCAAGCTATTTGACCATTTTTAACGTCACAAAATCCACATGGTTCAACGGCCGGGAATATAACGCACAGTACCGCGTCAGGCGCAAGGCGCAACATCGCGTCGCGCGGTGAATTTTTACTGCGTAAGAATCGTGCTCGTGTTTTAATGTACGTTTGGGCAAACGCTCTTGGAAAAAACGAAAAAATAATATTTGAAAAATGTATAAACAAAGCCGCTAATTAGCCAGATGATGAAATGACAATTTCTGATTGATTTCTGGACGTTAGAGAGAAAAGATGTTATTCAATAGTGCATAAAGATAAAGATGTATTTCCGTCACTTGCACAACATACTTAATTTTGAAGTTAAAGATTAAGTATTTGAGAAGAGACAGCTTGAAATGCGTGAAAAAAGTCAACTTTTTTACTAAAACACGGATTTCTCAATGTTCGATTTTTTAGCAAAATTCGGCAAAATTTCAGAAACAGATAACTCAAAAAGTACGAAGTTAAAGTAGGTTTAACTTTCCTACGATAGCAATCGGTCTTCTCTAGGGACGGTTTCTCAATTTTCATTTTTCGATTCTAACTAAAGAATTCTCCATCCAATATATACTCAAATTTTTAGGAAAAAGAAAGGTAAAAATCACACTTTTTTGACATTTTCCTTATATTTCGAAAAGTAAGCTCTATTTTTCAAAAAATGGAAAACAACCGTCCCTAGACAAATTTGTCTTGTTTCTAAAAAAACATAAGAAATATGGAAAATTCAAGTTGTTGTTGTTATGCTGTCTGAACAATTTTGGGCCAAAATCATGGGTTATTTTAGTATGTTTCTCAAAATACGGAAAGTTTTTTAAATTAATTTGATGCCATCATCGGGTTCATCGTCCAATTTTCTTTCTAGAAAGGTTTACTTTACAGCACAAATAATCAAATATTTGCGAAGTTAACAACCAAAAGTAGATACTCGGAAGCTCAAGGTTCAAACTGCCCTTAAGGTTCTACAAAGAACCATTTATGTTGATTGAAAACCCTTTTAGTTTATAAAGAGCTCTTATAGATATTAAAACAGAAATTGTTACTTTTTTTAAAATCAAAATGGGTAATTTCTGTAGCAAAGAAAATGTTCTTTTTAGAACCTTTCGTAAAAAACATCTCAGAAAAAGCACCCTTCAAGTGGAATATCAGACAGTTCTGTACAAAAACAGAAGACAGAGAAAAAGGTGTTACTAGCGCCGCTAAAAAATTCTTTTACTCTAACAGGGGGGGCAAAAAATTTAAACTTTTTCAAAATACGCGATTACGCCCTAAAACAAGGCTCCAACCTCCAAGGTCTATTAATTTTCTTTAAAGATCTAAGAACCTTAGGTGCTACATACGGGAACAAAAGGTTCTGAGTTGAGTCTTTTTTCAAGAGCACATTATTTGAGATTGACTTACCTTCAAGGACCTAGCACATGAATGCAAGAAGAGCAGAAGGAGAGGGCTATATTGTCTCCTCAAATCTTTGCACTTCACTTGGTGGGTGTTGATTTTTTTAACACAAGAATAATCGGTTTTCCGGAGTAAACCCGTTATTGTAGGCTACAAACCAGCTTGCTGGAAACAACCGGTTTCCTTGTGATTCAATTTCTTAGTTTTAAACGATTGATATTAACGGTGGCATGGTTAGGGGGCACGCGCTCTCAGAAGACATAGAAGAGATGTGGTTTACTTCAGGGACACTTTATTTCCACCGCAGGCAGTTATGCTTGTGCAATGCAACCGTAAGCCTAGCTAGGCAAGGCCAACTCCTGGCGAGCCGGGCTAGGCTAGCTAGGCTCTGCGTTATCACCGGGCGTTGGTTATCACAGAAAGCCATATTTACAGCTTAGAGAAGATTCCAGTTGAAAACAAACCGAGGGGAATTTTTCCTGTAGTAAAATCAGAAGTCTACATTTTATAACACCGAAAAGAACAACATGCGTCGTGAACCCACTTGCAGTCCAGTCCGGGGGTCCTGTCGTCAACGCCACTTTGCCTTGGCCTTCTGCATTGTACAGTTGCAAATCTCCTTTTGACGCAAAGCCCGTCTAATTTTTTCCACAAAAACAAGAAATATATGAGGGGACCAACAAAGGATCTGTACATTTTCTTTGAAAATGATGATATCGATTCAAGCAACCAGTAACATCCATGTGTAGCCAGGCAAAAATCAATATAATCAATTAAAAATATTCAGAGCGTTTTCAAAACAAGTGTGTTGTCTTGCCATGACTTGCGCTCTTCTTCTGCGTTGTTTATAAATGTTGCTATGGATGGACATCGCGTACTAAAATTTATGACTAAATGTGCTTCAAATAGTATCAATAAACTCAGCATTTTCCTTCTCGTGAAGACGGACTATTGCTGTGAGTTAATTTTTGCCGGAATTGTTCTACAGTTTCTCCAAAAATGTAATACGCGGTGTTACACCATAAATTTGGACAACATGTTTGCCCGTTAAAATGCACAAGTACTTAATGGTCCTTGAAAGATGAAATTAGAGTCAAAATAAGCAAATCAAACTATAATAGGTATATCAGAAAAGAATTAAAATGCACGTTATAACGACAAACCCAAATTATGTGCTAAATGGAAATGATAAACAAACGTTCAGGCACACCAAATTTAGAAAACAACAACAACAACAACACACACATCTAAAAATAAACAAAACAATGAGAGCGATCAATGGGAGAAAACAATGTAAAACACACATCCCAAAGAAAAAGGGCAAAGGAAATTTGAAAAAAAAAACAAACAAAAAAACACAACTGGCAGGAAGGAAACAGTATGGACACGGAAAAAGCGGGTTTGTTTCAAAGGTGTTGATTGAAAATTATCAATATGATCAATGCAAATGTAAACAAACAAAACCAAGCCTATTAATAGAAGCATAATTTCTTCCGTAGATAGATCCAAACCCCGTGGAAATTCATGTTGGAACGAAAAACGCCCGGGCACTACAATTTTAGACCAAAAAGTGCACTAAGTTATAAAACTGTTTTGATCTGATGAAGCACCATATAGGTTCTATAAAATTTTTAAAAAAATTAAAATTCAAAAACATATTATGGGTTCTGTATAACCTAGCATTTAAATAGGCCTATAAATATTGTATTGTATGTGTTGCCATATATTTGAAAAGCAAAAAGGCAGTTTAAATATTTCTTTTATTCAACTAATGTTTTGCCTGAAAAACCATATTTGTCTGTTCTGCCAAAGAACTCTCGAATGGACCGTTTATTAATTAGGTCCTTAAGGATGGCGCTGCACGTCGAATTCATCCTGGAATTTTCTTTAAATTTGACATAGGGTATTTTCATTGGTGCTGTGATGCAAAATCTATAATAAAAATAGGGGGTTACGGACTCGTTTTCGAGATATTTACGTTATAAAAGACAATTTTTTTTGCCAAAAATGTGGACACAGTTCTATGGGAAATGTGATAAAAATGAGGCTAAATCGATCACAGCAAGAAAACGCCTCCGGGATTTTTTCTAATTTTTTTATTAGTCAGGTCCGCAACCCAATACGTCACAAAAATAAAATAAAAAAATGGGGGGTTCACGGACTTACTTTGGTTCGTGATTTCACCCCAAATGTTGTCCCAAAAAAGTGCAATTTTGTGGTTTGTGTGCAAAGTGTATTTGGTTGCGATGTTTCTGCAAACGCTTAATTTTCTTTACGCCTCACGCATCACCAAGAGATGCGCAAGCGTATCGGTTGTGGGGAGGAGCGTGTCCAGAATGCCTTTGGGTCGCTGATTCCTTCACGCTTGGTTAACTCTATGATGATGGAAAGACACGAAATAATTTTCCCCCGCCCTAATGAAAATCGTTTCATCTTCATTTTTGCATTACCTATTCCTCCCGCAATTTCCCAACCTATTTTTTTTATCTTAGAACCGTTATGATTTGCCTCCGGATTTGGCTATAACAGTGTTCGAAGAGGTAGCCTATAAGATCGGAACCGGGACAAGCGGATCAAGCTTAATTTAAACTTTTGTTTCATTTTTTTTTTTTTTTTTTAAAAAAAAATTTCACTTTTTTGAAATTAATGTTTTTTTTGCTATGGTTTGCGTCGTTTATTTTTTTTATATTTTTACTTTTGACTTTTTTTATGTTTGGGCTTGTTTTTCGATTACATGCTTAAAAAAAATAAAATAAGATAAATAAAGTAAATAAAAAAATACAAAATAAATAAATACTTAAATAGGCCTGTTATCGTTGATTATGCTCGGGTATTTTTCCCTGTCCACTAACTTGCCTTCATATTAGTCCAAATTTGGAGCTTAGCACACCAACCTCACACTGCAAAAACATAACAGTGAACATGGGTTGAATTATTATATTCTCTTTCCTGCCTCGATATTGTTTTTATAGGCCGGTTTGTGGTGCGCCTGACAATCCCGCCAATAATCGGATAATGGCCAGAGAGAGGGGATGGAAGAACAGCCCTTTTGTTTTTAAATTTCGCGCACAGTGAATAAACGGCCATATATTACGCATTATTTGCTGCGTTGCGCATTCGCAGAAAACTCGCGTCATGTGCGAAAAAGACTGATTGTGTTGCTAGGGCTCTAAATCTACTTGGAGATTCCCTGCGCGTACTGACCTATAGACGGCCTTATGCACACGATCGTGCATCAACCACCTTAAAGCCTTTAAGGTTCTACAAAGAAGCATTTTCTTTGTATGAAAACCCCTTTTTGTTTTAAAGAGCCCACTAATTTTTCGAGGGTTCCTTGTATAAAATCAAAATGGTAATTTGCTATAGCCAAGGAAATTGTTCTTTTTAGAACCTTAAAATACCCTCTCAAGAAAGAACCCTTCAAGTGGAATCAGACGTTCTTTGCAAAACAGAAGAAAAGGGTTTTACTAGTGCTAAAAATTATTTTACTCTAAACAAGGGGGGGGACAAAAAAGTTAAACTTTTTCAAAATACGCGATTACGCCCTATAATAGTTACAGCATTCAATAGCCTTATCACGCCCGATTGAGCGCGAATTTTAAAAGCACAAGCCCTGCAGGTGCTCACGCATATAGTGCTGCAGATTGGTGAATAATATCAAATGGAATCTGCATTTTGGGGTACAAGCATGAAAATTGGCAGAGATGTCAAGTTGAACCTACTGAAAATTTTAGGATATAGACCCAAATTATTTTTTCCAAGATGGCCGCCAAATTCAAAATGGCCACCAAAAATGCTGAAATGACTAAATATCACCTTAATAAAATATCTAGTGCAAGTAATTTACCTCTGTTTTACCTAAGAAGGTGAAATTTGGTGTATTGGACATTTCTCAAGATGGCCCCTACAAGTATTTTGCAAAAATGGCCTCCAAAATCAAAATAGCTGCCATAAATTCTGTAAAATGTAAGATTGCACAGGTAGAGATATACAATTGTTTTAAATTCTTGTATGTGTGTAACACTTGCCTTTATCAATACAATTTAAGCCCAAATCCATCCAATGTGACCACTATGGCCGCAAAATGACAAAATGGCCGCCATTTTAATGGACACTAGGGTCTGCCAATGTACTTGTGTTTGATACGCTACAACGTAATATTATATTTAACTGATATAACCATTGCAATCTACTAGCTGCTTAGATACGCTTGCAGATTCCACGACATTTGCAAATATGATGTACATTCCAAATCTGCCTGACAGCATTTACAATTTCCCCTGCACACGAAACTTCTCAGGAAACTTGAAGCTATCAAGGACCAGGTTCCCAGCACCGCCATCATTGGGACACTTGATGTCGCCTCCCTCTACAACACCAATATTCCGCAGTATGAAGGCATCGGACAGCCAGCTGTGTTCACTTTTAACCAAACGTTTCCACTACACACCCCCCCCCCCCTCCCCAGTTGATGTCTGGCCACTTTGATGAGTATATACTACCAGAATAGTTTTACCTTCATTAATGAGCACTTACTTTCAGGTACCATGGTGCCCTCGCTGGCTTGCCTTGTCGATGGTCCAGCCTTGAAGGCAGATTTTGCTGTCCTGTACCGTTGGTCGTCCTTGGCCATGGTGTAGATACATTTGATGAATGTTACTTTTTCATCTAGACCATTATGAGTAGGGCCCTCATCACGCTTACTAACCACATCAATTCTTTCCACTGAACCATTAAATTCACTTCCGAGATTACCACCAACAGTACATCTCCGTGATGTCACCATCAAGACAGCAGAAGCCTCTTCTCCATGGATCTATACCAAGCCTACAGACACGCATCAGTATCCTCCAGTCCTCCCGTGGTCACTCTCGCCACTGTAAGACTGGCTCTTTACAATTCTACACTTCGCCTTCAGCCATTATTTCTCATATTTCCTAATTTGTCATCCATTCCGACAGAATTTGAAGACACAACCCCTAGTGTCCAGAGGCACAGCTCAAACAGAGTTTCAGCAAGCTCCAGAGAGCCTACTCAGTACTCACTACCCAGGGACTACAGCTTTTGCAGAGAAACCCAGAACCAGGATACTTTCTACGGCCCAAACTTCCCCTTGTGGTTACATTTCACCCAGTCTGCTCCCGTGGGCTCGTTTGACTATTGGTACGCACTACCATCACATTCTCCACGTATCAGATCGCCTTCGCTGTGCTGTTTGTTCCTGACACTCCCATCTTGACCTACGGACGTCCCCGCAATCTACGTGACATGACTGTGAGGGCTTCAATCCCCACTAACTGATCTTCTTCTCCTACAGCAGCATGGGGCACTTTCAAGTGCAACAGGACCGTTCGAGATTGATCGTCTGTAAGGGACCATAAGCTAACAGGAGAATGATTGGTTCACCGTCATGCCACTGGTACTAACTACAGCCTGTAGTACTTCTATACTCGATTCGCGCTGATAAAGGAGCTTGGAAATGTTTTTTGGGTCATATCACAGATATAGAAAAGGACCCGGTCCTGCCTATCCGCCTGTACAAATCTTTGTCACCCACAAATCCGCGCTATTAGGGATTCGTGTTTTTAAACCGAAACCCGCAAAAGTAGCGACCGCCGTCCCTGTGGCGTATAGACCGTGAGCATCTTAGCTCATCGAACGCGATCGCAGTGGTTGCGTAAAGATCGAAAGGTGCCTTCCTCTATCACATTTGTAATGGTTAGAGAAGGCGTGGTTGTGGGCCATAAATAATTTCCCTCCATTTGTAATTGTTTATCTTTTTATATTTGTGTATTCGGGGAATCATTAAAAACAATTATGATGAAAAATGTCTTTCTTTTGCTCCCCACATTTCCCCACAACATATGATGAACATTTTGGGTATAAAAAAAACAAAAAAAAAATTGGGCTTGATTGAGCCCATATATTATTGGGTTGTGTAATGAGTTGGCAAGTATTTTTAAAAGTCATAGCGGGACCAATAAAATTTGGGCGAAAATCATCTGATTTTGGGTTTGATAGTAGGTAGCAAAAATGTGATTAAATTGGCCAGTGGTGTGTTTTTTTTTAATGTGGTCGACCACATTTTGAAGACGTTTTTGTTCCACGTTCAAAAGGAAAAATTTCCAAGCCTTAATTTTTTTCCATGGGATCACGAGAGAATTTGAAATTTCTTCTGATAACAATCTCAATTTGATAGAGTAAGTGTGGGTGTGTGTGGGGGGGGGTGCGATGTTGTCGATCGGGTTCACCCACCTTTAATAAGTAAATAAAACCGATAAATTCCTAAAAGATAATAGGTGTATATATTATAGGGCCCACTTTGTCCACCAGCTTTTGGAGGATTTTTTTCCAAAATAATATCTAATCCATACTAGGTCCCATAACATCGCCCTCAGCATAGCAACACTGTAAAGGACGTACCGTATTGATAATTAAAAAATGGGTATACAATGTCTTGTAAGGATTTAGGGTAATATGTGTATTTTATAGTTACGGAGCCGACCCGTCGTGTGTTTATTATTTTTTTTGAAATGCAATGTCTGTTTTTCAAGTTAGAACACAATATTAATGTCCTGGATTCTATACACTCCCAGTTAAGAGCAAATCAGACATATAAATTTGAAAATAATAGTCTGACTATATAAACCCGTGATCTTCTCCGTAAAAACGGAAATTTACGGGTATTTCCGTAATCCAGACAGGGGCCATTTTTGTTTGTTTTTTATAACAGTTTAAACGCTGTTTACAAATCTTTTTTGTCTTGATTTGGGGGATTGTCCATGGGCTGTTAAAATTTTATGTGTTTGGAAATCATATATAGTACATTCAGAAGTCACCTCACTTCACTAAATGTTTTTTATCACGAGGCCTTTAGTATTTGAAAGAAACATCAGTTCCTTAGACTGTAGACCTACACTGTTAAAATGTCATTAAAATACAGGGTTTTGACTGCAGCTGGGACTCACTAGTTTCAAACGAGGTTTTTTTACAGGTATTTGCACGTTCGAGTCCCTTTTACAGCTCAATTTAGCAACGTTTTGAGTCATGGCTGACAGTTAAAACAGCTTAAAACGCCGTCTTTTTAAGACATTTTAAACAGTGTACATTGTAAACAAATTACCACCTGAATTTAGTCACATAGTAAATAAAAAGGGCATAAGAATACCGTTTTTGCGGGTATTTGGAAATACAGCAACGTGTATTTTTATGTAAAATTTTCAGGCCTATTTGAATATTTAAAACTGTCGCTCTTATTAATTTTAAATAATGTCAATATCAAATATACTATTGTGAATTGCTAATACAGAAGTGCAGTAAAAAATGTTAAATTTCACGGTATTATACTGTCATCCATTCTGTCAACAAAAGTACTGTACTGCAAAATTTTCACAGGTTTTGACAGTTTTGATTGGTAGATTTTTACAAAAACGTAAATTTGTTAGGACGGGAGCACAATGTAAAAAAGGTCTACATTAAGGGGCGTGTCAGTGTTTTGTTTTTAATTCTATACATGTCCCTCAAAACTCTTGTAATAACTACCGACTACATTTAGTGTGTTTATGAGTTAATTCTTTTTTACATATACTTACGCTTTTAACCGTATTTTTGTTGGCAGAAATGAACGTCCCGTAATACTGTAAATTTACACATTTTGTTTCCAACAGTGCATGTTCGCTAAATCCGGTCCCGTTATATACTTAGGACTCAACTTCCGAGTGTTTTTGTGCTTTACAACTTTATAAGGATTGCTGACATAAGCTCGTTTTTTTTGTACTTTTTTCTCATATCACTTTCCCTATCCCGACTCTAGACAAGAAAAGACCGCGATCATGTAAAAAGCATGTCGACGACCCAGACTGAAGCTGGGTCGGCCTTGCACAATCCCAGCTTCTCAGGCGTTCTCTACCTGTGAACACCATAATTATTCTTTGATAATTATCATCAATATACCAATCGATTCTTTTTTCGACATGCAAAATACAAAGGCCCCATTAAATGAGAAAATATGTAACGAATGTATGAGGGTGCGTACCACAGACACGCGTTTTGCAAGTTTAACGGTGAATCGGCCAACGCATACGCTTAAACGAAAGATTCCGACACGCGTAAAATGCATTTGCCGAAAATTTACGATACGAATACCCCCAATATCGCGTCCATGCCGGACCACAAACAATGGCGGCCAGAACCGGATCATCCTTTCTATATCTGTGGGTCATATCCATAAGGGAAATTAGGAAAAGCATTTAAGGTGTTTGGCATATTATTTGGTTTTTAAGAGTACGCGCAAGCCGATTTAATAAACTCGGATATCAGCAAGCGTGCATTCGTTTTAGCGTCGCAAAAATTAATGAGCGATTTCCCACTCTGCATTACGCGAATTTGTAAAGCGTTTGCAATATCGCGTAGAACTTTGATGTGTGCTAGGACTAGTCTAAGAACGCGCCTGATTAATTACGCGTCTCAACCTTTCACGCCACCTTTTTTTGTTTTGCTGGGTCGACAATTAGGCGTAAAATCCAACATGTTGGTGGGATAATATTATTATTTCATTAATCAGAAAGCAGTTACGGCTCTTGATGTTTTATCTTTTTGAACGTATGTTCGGCTCGATCAGGATCGTCCCCACGCACATTGTAATCATTTCTTTTTTTTTTTTTGTGTACAAATTATTTTATTTACCATGCAAAAATTTCCAGATCAAATTCAAACTTTCGTGCTCTTTTGGCTTTTTTGAAGGCAAGATCAACGCCGCCTCCGAATACATTATTGCCACGCAAATCATAAGCTAACTCATCATTTAACAAATTCTCATTTCATTTAACTCCAACACTTTTTTATTTTTAAGGGTTGTAATCTTTATTGTATGTACTTATTTAGTCATTCATTTTATGCCTTACATTTATTTTTTTATATCCTTTTGTTGTTAGCTTAAGCTGTCTTACTTTCCCCCCTTTCTTTTTCGCCTGTAAAATCTTTTGCGCTCTTTTTACAAAATTCACAGTATGTGCTCTCTTGGTGCGTGTGTTTGTGTGGGAGAGAGAGTTTGTGTTGGTGTGTGTGTCTTTTGTTTTGTGGGAGTTTGTGTTGTTGTCTTTTGTCTTGTCCTTCGTGTGCATGTGTTGCTTTCCCATATGAATGTAGATTTTCTTATAATCAAGTTTTGTGGAGGGGGTCTGTCTGTGCGTTTGTATGGTCCTTCTCTTTACCGCCAGGCCCTAATACAGGGAATAAAAAAAAAAAAATTAAAAAAAAAAAAACAAAAAAAAAAAGAAGACAATCGGTAAAATAACGCGAAGAACGCATCGTCCTATGAAGACAGAAATTTCCTCTAAAAATGTCCGCTTTCGACTATTTTCAGGAACTAATCCGGTGGACACCTGTTTTTTATTTCGGTATTTTGAGTATGCACTTAGACCTAAACATATGGGAAAATCAGAAAACTTTCGGCCCCTTTGTTAGCTTCCTTTGAACGCCTTTAGTATTGGTAATCCCTTTTCCCATAAGTTGCTGTGGTAACTTTAATGTAAACTTTTGAGCAAAAATGTTATTTTTGAAGTCCTTTTTTCTCAAAAACGACTTATGGTAGTCCATATTTTTTTATTTCAGATTTTAGCAGAACAAATTACTGTCCCACTATATAATCAATTTCAAGAAACATTCGACGGCCCTTTACATCATGATGCCAACACCTTACATCTATCCAAGAGTCGCTTCGCTGCCTAATCAATAGAATGTGACTTGAAAGGAAAGGCCAAGTAACAAAACTTTAAGTCTGTGTTACTGTATTTTTTTCTTCTGACTTTATTTTTGTACAGTTTTTGATACAACCGATGTATACATCAGTATTCACATCAATTCACTGTAAAACAGTTTTTTAGGAATTAAACGCCTCAGATTATATTCTTCATCTCTTCACATCTTCACAATATCCTCGCGTGGAGCCATATTGAAAGAATTTAGTAGGCCAACTGAGTACTATACATGGTATGTTTATGCCGTAAGTCTTCTACAAAACCTGTTTCTAATGTATACTGACCAAAGTATTTTCCCGATTCCTCTAGACTAAAGAAGTTTAATTAGGAGACTATTACAAGTACAAAGTTGTGTTTTGCGTTTTTATGTGTGTTTAGAGGGGCCAGAAGGTTTTCCTTTCCAAATATTTTATCCAAATGCTGTCAAACTATTAAGAACTAGGATTATCTATGGGTGGGTATTTATACCTGTAAAGTGTATTAATTTAGGTAACGTAAGTAAGTAAATGATGAGGCCCCATATCGCCTGTGTGGACTCGCGTGAAAACCATTGGTACCATCACAGGATCATAAGCGCCCTGCTTATACAGGTAGTATTTCATTTCACATTTTAACGTATTTACGTTTACCAGTGACTCTCTATCATTTGACCACTGTTTATCGTATTGACCGTAGAGCACAGTATTAAGAACGCACGACGAGGATTGCTGCAAATTAATTGTTGTGGGCCCCTCACAAACGAATTTCACCCGTAAAAAGTATACAGGTGGTCCCCCAAATCAGCGCGAATCGAGTATAATGTTTATTTATTCTTATTCTTGCAGAGTGTTGGCGTCCATATTTGGGAAACTAAGACTCCTCTTCACCCTCGTCTACCTGAGAGGGGCCATTTTTGTAAAAAAACTGCCAAAGGGGGGGTGGTTACCACCCCCCCCCACCGGATTTTCGTTACTGAACACCCGATTCCTATAAATTTGGTACCACAGAGCTTATAGTTCCTCCTTTCCATTGGTACCAAAATAAGTAACTAAATCCCCATTAATGACGTCACCGATGACGTCATATGTTGATGAAAGTACGAAAAATGTACTGAGTATAGGGGGAAAAATTATATTCGCAATTTTATATAGCGACTCAAATCAAACCTTATTATAGCTCTAAAAGGCTGTCTTATATAAACTATTCATTTCCCATAAAGTAGATAGAGTCAAAAAACCGCACGTCATTGTGACGTAATGCTAGCATGTTGGTACTACATTTTGGTATCAATAGGGAAAGAGTAGGAACCATACTCGCTATTGGTACCAAAATCAATTTGTCGCCTGTGATGTCCTTTGGTTTGTGTTTAGCATGTTGGTACTTCTCTCCTCCGAAGGGGGGGTGGTATTACCACCCCCCATCCATCACTTTGGATCACCCTGTATCTTACCTATATACCCCGGTGGAGTTTGTTTTTTGGTTAACGAGTAGCTTAACATGACAATTGACAATTTACATTAAATAATTTGGGCACAAAAACAGGGAGTTTTTACAAGCCGGGGAAAAAAACCTGAAGGGGGTGGGTACACCCCCCCCCTTCGGTAGACGAGGTTAAGAGATGTATATGGCCTAGGTCCACATCAACTGTTGGAAACATCGGTGGGTCAGCACTTCAATTTACTAACCATACAACTTTTTCATCTGACCTAACAAGCTCTTACAATGGTATTCGATTTCTTGGCAACTGCCCCGACACTGTTCGTCTCAGCAGAGAAAAGGTGTTGAATGAAGCGTTTCCTCCCCATCCAGCCCAGGTCTCAACATCCAGGCGGAACGGATTAGGTCCCGTATTCACTCTTGTGTAACCTACCCATTTTTTTCAGCTTCTCCTTTTCAAGGTATCTCTCTGTACTTTTTAACCATACTTATCATTTTCTTATTCCCCTTTTGTCTTTATGCCTTTGATTTTTTTGTGTTCACTATATTTTACCATTATTTATTTTTTTTGAGTCACTGTTTGTTCTTACATTTCCTTAATTTTTACATTATGCTTGTTTGTTATTATGTTCGTGTTTCTAATTCCCATTCAATTTTTACTTGAACCCCTTTTTATCATTCCTATTTCAGTGTTTTTATTTCCAGGTCTTCTTTTTGCCCCTTTCCTTTGATATTATGTCTTCCCTCCTAAGCTACTTCGTCAGCCACTGTTCTCTTTCAGCTTTACCCTCATGCCCCGCTGATTTCCAGGTCATTATCACACATCCCTTGTCTATTACTCTTATTGTTTCTATTTTTTCCCAGCAGTGCTCTCCAAGTCCTTTGTCCATCACTCATCCGTCCTCCCACTTTTCCATTCCCCGACTGATTTCTTGTTTATCGTCACATATATCATCTTTGTTCATTAACTTCCATTGTTCTTTTTCAGCTTTCTCTCCCAGTTCCTTTACTCATCACCCATCCCTTCACTTGTCTGTCTCTTTGTTTTCTTTTGCAGGTTCCTGTCTTTTGTTCTATGTTGTAATATGGTTTGTCCTTATCTTGTTGTACCTGTCAGTTTTCCTTTGATAAAGATTCTGCTATGGATGAAATGTCAGACCCACACTGCTAGTCTACACTTTGAAGTCATACAAACAGTGTACACTTATATATGTCCAAAAAAAGGTACGTAGATTGCGAGTTTAAATCATTAACAACATGTTTTTTACTTCTTTTAGAGCACTTTCCGTTTAGTGACTACCAGTTACTAATTTGTAGATTGTCTTGATCCTATCACAAGATATCCGGTCACCAGAAATTTTATTAGTTTAAAATATACACACTTTCAGTAAACCGATAGTGATGTTGTTATGCTACAGCTGTTAATCCTACTTTATGGTATTTTTGAGCGTTTATATGGCGGGCCATTTGTGTATTTGACATCCATTCATTGAAAAAATCAAAGTCCTTCCATTGCATAATTGTTTACAGGCAAGGAAGAATAAGCAATTATTAAGGACAAACCATACGTTCAACAGCGTTTACTACAATTTATTTGCATTTTTTTCCTCTATTGCGGGCCGTTTTGAATTTGGCGGCCATTTTGAACAATAATTTTTGGTCTAATCCAAAATTGTTCACTGGGGGGGGTCATTCTCTACATCTGTTCCAAATTTGGTACTTGTACCCCAAACTGGCATGATTGTTTCACCTATCTGCGTACTATACTGCCGGGCAGTGCTTTGTTCCGTTTCCCTGCGTTAACGGTCCCATGTCAACTCATCTATACCAGGGGTTCTCAACTATTTTGGCTCGCGGGCCATGGCGGGCCATATACCCATCAAGTATTCATGCTCGCGGGCCAGATGCACCCTCTTTTGCTATGTTTGCTGTATTATTCAGGCATGAGAATCTTCAGTTTAAAAACTGAATTCAGTTTTTTTTTGGCCCGAATTTACGCGTTTTGATTTATTTTCAGCCCGATTTGGGGTATTTCTGCTGGATTTCACGCGTTTTTTCAGTTTTTTTTTCCGCTTTCAGTTTTTTTTCTGAAAGTTCATTCTCATGCCTGATTATTTAAAAAATGTTCAAGGGCCAACTACCAATGCTTCGCGGGCCGGATCTGGCCCGTGGGCCGCCTGTTGAGAACCCCTGATCTATACATTCCAGTGAAAATCGGAACATCACCTATTTTGACTTCCATAAATTTATACTTTATGGATTTATAGAAGGGAATATCAGAGTAGTATCGAGTTCTAACAACAAATTGTATCATCAAACAAACAATAAATAACGTAGGCCTATAAATAATCTAATTCTTAAATACAAAAACAATTCGATTTAATATCGCACATTCGCTTGCAAATGTGGCAACAGCTGCAATCCATGAGTAGCGTACCCGCGTGGCTTGAACACCAGGGGCCGGTATTCCCCGCGCGCGTAGAATGTTTCTTGCAATGGTTTCTTGAAGTCCAGTTGAAAAACAAAAATGGCTGACAGCGTGCGTATTTTCATGCGCCTTAAAAAAACGTTCGGCGCTCCGCAAATTTTAATCGCTGCGTCCTGAGCAAATACACGTTGTTTTTGTTTCTTTATTGTTTGTCTGTGTTTTCATTTTGTACAAAAAAAACAAACGAGTTGAAGTTAATTATCTTGAGCATCTTTCTTCAAGTTCCCCGTTAATTTTGGCTCAGCGCTACTTCTGGAGGATTTACAATATTTACACACGTCTTTCTTATAGGTCTGCACTTCAAAAAGTAGGTCTAGTCTGTATCAGACAAAGAAAAGACCCAACAAAGAAATACAACTGAAGTAAGAAAAAAAATGAGGGAAATTGAAAATAAAACATTGTGAAAATAGTTAACTTGAATGAGGTTAATACAAAATAAGAAGTGCATGAGAAAAAAGAATAGATTCAATCTTTTCTTTTCTTTACTGATTTCTTTTTTTTTTTTTCTTTTTTTTTTTGCCGACCGTATAATTACTTAATTTAAAACAAAAACAAAAAAGAGGGATGGAAATAAAAGAAATTAGAGGGATGAAAAACACGAAATGGGTAAAAAAGAAGCAAAGAGAAAGAATGAAAAATCAAAATAAGAACTAAAACGAGAAAAGAAAACGCAATAACATTTTTAAAGAAGCAAACAAGATAGAAAGGGAAAAAATCAGTTACAACTGAAAACAATCCTAGGCAAGTTCATTATTATTGTTTGGTTGAAGCCTAAGATGAAATTATTTTTCATGAGACTATTGCTACAAAATGCTATTGTTTTATTTATTGTTTATGATCAATATATCTAACTCAACATTCATGAGATGTTTTCTCATGTGCTCAATTTTTTTTCGTGAACGTCCTATATTCAAACGTCTGGTCTGATCTTATCATTTTTTTTCTAAATTTATGCAGATGTAAATTTCGGAAACAATTTCTGGGTTCGTCTTGCCTTTCTCAAATTTATATAAATTATGAGTATTTGATCTGCTGGTCCTACTCAGTGTGTCTGCAAGTTTTCTGCTGTTTATAAATTTGATAGTTTGATTTTTGAAAAAACACAAACTACGACGGGAAAAAAGAAGAAAAAGAAATTAAAGAAGAAAATAAAGAATAAAAGAAAGGAAATATAAAAAGAAGATCACAAAAGAAAAAGAAGAAAACAAATCTAAAAGAAAGAAAAACTCTAAAAAGAAAAAAAGAAAAACAATGAAGAAAACATTTAAAGAAAGAACCTAAACACCAAAGTAAAGAAAACTTTAAGGAACGAAAAACTAAAAACGAAAGAACTTTAAAGCGAACTAAGAAACTAAAGAAGAAAAAACTGAAAAAAGAAAGAACTCAAAAAAGAAGAAAACTTGAAAGAAACAAAAATAGGAAAGAAAAAAAACAAAAACTTTAAAGCAAGACTAAAAACAAAGAAAACAACTTGAAAGAAAGCGAATGCATGAGAGAAAGATTAAAGAAAAAAGCGATGCATGAGAGAAAGATGAAATAAAATAATTATTCATGTTCAAGTCAAGTGAAACATAAAAGCAAGCTGTCGGCTTGAAAATAAGAACAACATGTGCAAAAAATCGAAAATCCAACGCAGCACAAACTGTCTGCGACTATTTAACGGTTACGGCTGCCAGTTTCTCGCCAAATCGCCCTGCCTTAGACCATCCCCAAATTTACCCCAAATCGCTCGGGAATGCCGGGAAATAGCATGCTCTGCGTAGCTGCGTACACAACTACGCACGGCTTCATTCGAAATCGGGCTATCGCGCCAACTCTAGTTAGTAAATATATCTCGGTGGTTGAACACAGACGGAGCGCAAGCATCAGTTTTGCTTTGCCGCGGCCTCATCTCATGCACATTGTGGTGTACTTTTTGGTATTTAATTTATTTCTATTTATTTTACTTCAATCTCTGTGCGACCAATAAGTTGGTATAAGAGAACTGTTATAACAAAATATTATTATATTATTTAATTTATTGTTCTTTTTTGAATATAACAAAAAATTACTCAAACCTTTTCATAATACAGCGCCACAATTTTCAAGGCTGGATAATTCCACTACTTTTTGATATCCTGAGGGCACTCAGTTAAAACGGTCATGGACACGGCTTGATATACCTTTTCTCTTAATTTCTTACATTTCGTACCATACAAAAGGATCCTGATCACATCGCACAAAAACACAAGATTTTTAAAAAGTAACATCGGAAAATTGTTAAATTTCAAGGACAAAAATACCCCACGGACAGGCCTTCTCTGTTTTCGCGAAGCGTCCTCAAGATGCTGGAGTTTGGTATTTGACCCCTTTTAATGACTTCAGAGTAGCAAGTTGTAAACAAAGCTCACACGTGGTGCTAACCGCACACATCGTCACACGTGCCGTGTTCGGTGCCATACCAGCAGGACCAATAGGACAATCGACCACCATGCGTTACGTCAATGACACAAATTGTTTGACGACGAAAACACAGCCGTCAACAATACAGCGTATTATTATCGTAATTTTATAAGGCACCAAATCAAGAAAAAATATGCCATACACACATACCACCCATAAACCGGCGAGAAATTCAACTGTGTACGTACTACCTGCAATAAACTTGGGGGGCCACGCGCGAGCGTGTTTATGTTATGGGTTCCACGCGTGACGAACCAGGGCGTCTTTGCTACTCTGACGTCACTCGGGGTCACGCTGCCAGCGCGATATCACTTTCGTTTTGGAATTTTCCTTTGAAAGCTTGTTCCGGAAACAACTTGAATATTATGCCCAATTTTTATCAATCTATCAAAACTACGGTTTTTCAATTACTTCTTCATGCATATTTTACATTGATACCATACAGACTGTTAATCACGCATTTTTGGTGGTATTATAAGTATGTAGAAGCATGGTCCATTGACCTTTATGAGTATTTGGGCGGATTCTGTAGCAAGTCTTCAGTACCGTTTCCTTTCATCCGCAAAAGATGTACCTGAAAGGTAGCGGAATTCATCCCCAAGTTGATGTTTTTAACCCAGGAGCTTAGCACACATTTGTAACACCTCTCAAGTACAAAGGTTTGAGTGATTCAATGTTACAGACTGAACAGAAACCCATGAAACTGATTCTTAAGTGCCGCAGTGGTGCCTTAGAAGAGGGGGCCAAACAAAGTTTTGTACAGGGGCAAATTTTGTAAATTGATCCAATACATGTTTGAAAAGCACACACATTGATTTGTGTCTACAATAAGGATTCAGAAAAGGTATAGTTTTGTAATATTACACCCTAAAGTTTCAGAGTTATAGTCTAAAAACAATCAAAAAATCAATAAAAAGGGTCAATTTCAGTTGTCACAGAGGGGATGGTCCCATTTTTAAAATTGCTCCGATTTTTATAAAAAAATGGTGCAAATTATTGGGGGAGCTCTTAGGATTAAATTAGGGAATAGGTTTGAGTGCTCAAATGCTGCTTAAGAAGTATGGGGTAACAAGATCAAGCCCCATTGAATCAATGCATTGACGCTTCTTGTGCCCCCTACATCGGAAACAACATTTAGACAGTCAAAACTATTCCTTATTTGATCTATGAACTCCACCAATAATTTGCACTAATTTTTATCCAAATCGAAGGCAATTTTAAAATTTTACCCCTGTATAACAACTGAAATGACCCTTATTATTGATTTTTTTGCTGTTCTTAGCCTATAACTCTGAACTTTAGCTGTACATATTACAACTATACCTTTTCTGAATCCTTATGGTTTAGACATATAACATGGTGTGCGTTTCAACTGATGATCAATTTTACCAATTTGACCCCTGTAAACTTTGTTTTGGGCCCCTCTCCGTAGGCCCACTTGCGGCACTTAAGAAACGCATTTCAGGGGTTTCTGTACGCTGTCCAACATATTTAATCACTCAAACCTTTGTTCTTGATATGTGTTACAAATGTGTGCTAGCTCCAGGCTATTTGTACATTCTGAAACAACTCTGTTCTGCCTTGCAATACCTCGATAGCGTCCCGGATTCTGACATAGGATTTTACTATGTCCACATCAAATGTGTCCACATTCCCTATAGATCACCCTGATTGAGATAAAGATATTTTCAACTGAAAATTTGATTTGAAAATTCTGTATTTGTACAAGTTACTGTTACATTCACCTCGCATTCCAATTTTGTCCTAAAGTATATCCCCGCAAGTTTTTCTTTTAAAGTTTTCTTAGCCATGAAATGTTTACCAGCTCCAGGTCGGAATTCCAAAGGTATATAGGCCAACATTATCAAGAATAGATTTAATTTTCTTCACCATGGAGAATGGTAGACTCCTTTGTCGTAAAGAGAGCGTAATAGTCTGTAGATGATGTTAGAGAGCTTACTGTTTTTACTTTTTGACAAGCTTATACCAGTACATTACTAACCTCTTGTCAATAATATTACGTATTCCACTTCTACCTAATTCACCGTAAACCATACATTGGTTGTGTTGGATCGGATTCCAAGAACCGGTTTACAGAATTCAGTAAAGCTTCTCAATACAGAAATATCATCAAATGCCCATACTTCACAACCGTATAATAGGATGGGTTGAACTACTGATAAAAAAATTCCATTTGAATGTCAATTGGATATCAAGTGTTTCTGGCTTTTGATATCAGCTGAACAGCGCTCGTCTAGCTATATCAACTTGTTTATTCATAGTTTTCTTAAGCTTGTTGTTAGAATTAAACTTAGTCTCCAGATAGTTAAAATCATCAACCGTTTCGATGAAGTTATCACCAAAATTTCATTCGACACTTCTTCACTTTACCCCGTGAGAAAATAACGATCTGTTTTTGCTGGTATTGACACTGAATAATTCAGAGGTGGTTTAACACCGCAGAATAGCATCGCGTCACATTCTGCGTCATGGAAACATGGCGTTGGCATCGCCAATTTGCGCGATTTTCCGATCTACGCTTCGCTCTTATCTAGCTTACATGACCTTAATTCCCCAATCTTGATTGAAATCAATTTGGACGCTTAAATACATTCACATTTTACACTTAAATCATTTGTTTCATGTTTTCTAAGTTGTCAAAGATCTAATACATTTCATAAATTCAAAGCTCTTATAGTGGTGTTTCTATAGCAACTATAGGGTTGTTTAACTGAGTCTGAGTTTGTTTTTAAAAAAGTGAAACATTCTGTTTAACATTAGACTTTTTAAATATTTAAATTTTTAAACATCCTTGGTTAAATATTTTAAACAACTCGGTTAAACCACCCGGGTTGGTTTTGAACCAATCCCCCTAATGCATTACACTGTACCTACGTACTGTACTGAACTGTCATTACCTTAGGATGAAAAGTGTGGCAAAAAAAGACCAAAAGACTTTTCATGATCATGATCAACAAAGTCCCAAGTAATGGTTAAAGGAGTGCAAACGTTCAGGCGGACTATATCTACCTTTTACAAACCGGTGTAAAGAAATCACCGGGAAGCTAGTCCCAGCTCCAGAGACGACCACGGAATCAAGCGTGAAACTAATGTTGCGTTAACACTTAAGTGACAATGGTTGGGGGGGTTTCCTATGGACCCCCAAAATTTGTTTTCGCGCTTGGGACCGCTTACACGCGTGGGATTTTTTGCGGCCAACTTGTTTTGTATTGTCTGCTTTTAAATTTGCTTCTTTTCATACCAAAAAATTAACTCGGCCAAGCCGTAATGAGTTAATTAGTGGGGGTCCCATTGGGACCAACCCCAACCCCACCCCCCCCCCCTGGGCACAAACGGAAGTAATTTGGAGAAGATTTTAAAAATAAAATAAGAACCGAGAACCAAAGCAAATTTTTTTGCTGATATAAGTTCAGCACTACATTTAAGTAAACAATTATTTAGTAACATTAAAATATCAACCCTTTCTGCATGAAAACAAACAATTTCGTTATGGACTTTGCTAACCGTGACTGTGACTCTATGGAAAGACGTGTATTTTGCAACAACCCGTTACAAAACAGGATCCCTAAAACTGCAGGTTTTGTGTTTCAATAATAGTAAATTGTGTTCTTCTATAATAGATATTCAACCTAAAATAGTTTTCAGAAGTTTGATGCAAGCACAGAGCTCATTCGAAATTTCCGTCTTTTTGTCCAATTTTCGGCTGTCACCCATTTGAAACAATGTTTTGCCCCTACTTTGCAGCCCGAATAACACATTTCAATTTTTTATGCTGATTTGGGTTGTCTTATGACCCTTCACGCACATGTGTATAAAATTTCCGTGCAAAAATTGCCTTCGGGAAAAGTGGTTTCCTTAGTGTGGGGTCCCATGGAACCCCCCCCCCCCTTGGGCACCAACGGAGTGAAAAAAACCCCTTTGGTCAATTCAGGTTTAAATTCAACTAACGAGGGCCCTTCTTCACCGTTGTTGGTGGATTATGAGTCCGGTGGACTATAAAAACGTTTTACACCGAATACCCATGCTTTATGCACACTGGTAGAATAGGAGGAGAGTAAAACGCCCCTAGCTTAAAGGTGCTTTGTTCGGGGATCCCAAAGACTATCGAACACGCAACCTTTTAAGGCTACAACAGCGGGGCTCGAACTCACAAACCAATTTGGCGAGCTGTCTATAGCTTTATTTCACTGAACCAACTGTTAAACATGAACGCAATAACATAACTGAACGCATAACATAATATATGCCTATCATACATGCTAGGTTATTACTTATTAACAAGACCTTAAATAGTCAATATTCGCCGCGTTTGATAATAAAAATAGAGCACATGTACGGGTGATATGAATTTGAAGACCTACCCAGCCAACAAGAAGCACTTTATACAAGGAAATCGAACTATTACAAAATAATTACTGTGTAAACAAAGTTAATTGGCTTTAAAAAATTTGTTTGGAGTAGATTTGAATACTAAATAAAAGTCCGGACTAATGATTAGGTCGCCAAACTTCACGATAGCAGGGTCGTACCAGATTTATTTTGTAGTGTGCGGGACTTCGCGAAGAAAGTGGCCCTTTTTGGTAAAAATGGACTTAACCCCCCCCCCTAAATGGCCCCTTTGGACCTTTTTGAACATCTCATCACTAAAAATGGACTTTCTTGGCAAAAATTCTCTATTTTTTTTTTTAACCTTTATGCAAAAAATAGGAAAAAGTGGAACTTTCCCTTTTGTGGAATTTGGACCTTTTTCCCTTTTGTGGAATTTGGGTTCAACCGCACTCCCCCCCCCCCCCCCCCCCCCTCTTTACGGGCCTGACGGATAAGTCCACAATATGATCTATGCCTAATTCCTGCGTGGGCCCATATGAACCTTGCATAGAGTCGCACCATTACCTCTACAATGGATAGCGCGACGGTCTCGGCACAGGTTGATGGTCGCGATGAAACAAACAGACGTTGGTTTTTTTAACCTATACAATATGGCGGAACAATGCCTACACTCTGCTGGTGCCTATTCCACACAGATGGGGTTTTTGTTTGACAGTGGTATGCATTGTTTCCTGCATAGTAAAAAACACTTTCTGGGGTTTCAATCGGCGACTCAGACCAATATGCATGTGTAGAGGTCATTGGTCTGCACAAATGTTTTGATGTTTAGATCAACATCCTTCTTCTGCATTTTGAAGAGGGGTAAATTAACAGGGTGAACCTTTGTCTAAATGTTTCGGGGTCTATACGCATGTCACTTTATCCTAGTTCACTTAGGATCGCTATCTCGAAGGTTCCGTTTATATCCGAATTTGTTATTTCGATGATTCGTTTATCCGAAGTTTATTATTTCGAAGGTTTATCAATCGGAAGTGCGTTAATCCGAAGGTTCGTTTTCCGAAAAAAGAATAAGGTTCGTTTATATTTCGAAAATTTTCGTTGAGCTTTATGCCATTTTTCGATCAACGAACCGTATTCCATTTTGGATCAATGACCTTCGGATAAACGACCCTTGGACTAACCCACCTAATTAATAGGCCTCTAATTTCGGAGACTTGTACAATAATCTGGTTCTTCAAACCTTTTGTGGAAAGCAATCTCAACTGAATTCGATTCTAATATACAGACAGCTCGAGGCGCTCACAATAATACACATGTTACAAAAGTAATAACAAACGTGATTTCTAACTGCGGTATAGCGGTATTTGATACCCTCTCACTGTATCGGATTTATACAAGAATGGACCCCGTCATTAAAACTCACACCAAATCAATCTGAAGCACAAGCATGATACCCAAGACGTCATTCTAGAACAGGTTTATATCCCACAGGTCATACCCACCATCTTGATCAAGTTCACCCTTCCTACTAGTTCATAGTGGATCATGGCCATCATTGTAACCTTTTCCCGAAGACCTACATTGATAGTAATACGTTATAAATATTGTCCATGAGCTTATAAGAGTTTACGGGAAACCAACTTGGCTATAACTCGTTTGTAATAGAAACTATAGCTTAGCTATATGGTGTCCACCTGGAAGGTTTTTGAAATCTCATGTTTAGCACCTTAGCTTCTTCGTGTATATTCTAGCCAGAGTTTATATAGATTTCAATAAGAGTGGTAGACTTGCGTGCATATTTCCTTAGGGGTGATATTGATATGGGGTTTCAATCCCCGGTTCATGTGGAGAATATGCCTTTGTTGCCATTAGAAACATGTTGTTTCCTACAAAGTTACTTTACCAGAATCGGCTTACTGGAAAAAACCTGGTGCAATCAGTTTCTACAATGTCTGTTAATGAAAGAAGGAATTATGCATGGTTGACCAGGAATGTCCAAATCCTCTTTGATGCGAATCTCTTAACCATTTGGCCCATTTTATGGCAAATAAAAACTTAGTTTTGTTATGCGTGCATTAAAAGAATGCATTATTTCTCCAATGCTGTTGTAAGGAATTTTTTGCAGTGTCAAGGTAAGTTATGTTTCAACTAACACGTTTTAACATTAATGGAATATTTGCTTTTGCTGGTGTTTTCCATCCTGATACTTCAATGAACATCCAAACTATCTTAGATTTGAAACAATTGTTTGGCTACATTACTATACATTCTATGGTACATAAACTTATTTACATTGGCCATTAAAAATAATTCCTCTTACCTCTCTCGGTGAATGGACAACTAAAACTTTTAATGAGGTCTCACTTATTTTGAAAATCTACTATATTAATTCTCAATCGCTATTGTTGTTAGTTGATAGTTCTAAAGGCATGATTTCAAGCCATACAACCCACAACTTCCCAAACAAACGGAATAGGTGAGATAATGGAACTAAATACCAAGGGCTGAATATTATATTTTCACCTGTTTGAACTCGTGGTGAATTTCAGTTCCTGCCGTTGACGGCATTAACTATAAGAACTATAATGCTCCATTACATGTTAAGTCAAGATCGAGTCGAAGCACACGTCAATCAAATTTGCATTTTTTGTGCTTCCTAGCCGATCGGCAGTATTGATGTGTAAAAATCCAAAGCAAGATTGCTTTGCTAAAACAATCTAACGTCTGCTCAGGATTTTTTACCCAGGAAATACACGTAAAGGCACGATGTTGAGATTCTCTCATCGACGAATTGTACTGGTCCTGTCACCATAGCACCCTGGTACTGATACTTGATTATTTATGTTTTTAATTTTGCATTTTAAATAAATTCAACGTAAATTAACACAAACTCTCCCGCTGGGCAAAAGCGGCAAAATGTGTCCACTGAATACAGTTATCAGTCAGATTGACTTTAAAAAAGTCGCTGATCTAAGTTCATGTCACAACCTCTGCCTTCTGTTTTGGTTCCATTCGCCTTTTTTGCATGGCGTACCCCAAGGTAATGAATTGAAGGAACGACATAGGCCTAAAGTTACACCTTTTATTAAAATATCTAATAGTAGGTAAAAACAGTCAATGAAAGCAGTTAAATGGATAAGTCCAAGGATTTTGAGTAACAAATTAATTATATCGGGAGAGTCAAGAGTCAAGGTTAAGAGTAAAATTACCATAGATGAATTTCTTATAGTACGTCAGCCCGGACAGTTTGGGCACCAAGGGGTAGGTGGAGAGTAGAAAAAATTCATTGATACCACATGTTAGGTACATATGTGGGGATCATCGCCTGCGTGGATGTAGAAATCAGAAGTGGTGCCCAATTTTTTAATGGGCCAAAAAAAGGTCAAAATTGACCAAATTAGGTTTAAAATCATAGAATGGTGATTCAACTTCATAATTAATGTAATAGTATTGAATTTTCCACCACTATATAGCTGTAGTTTCAAAAGAATTGAATGTTGGATCTTCTTCGGGGGTTATTTTTGACACCAGAAACCGGACCAAAAGGGGCAAAATTGACCACAATATAAGGTAATAAAAATCATACGACTGGTGGATTCCAACTCATATTAAAGGTAATAGTATTTAATTTTACCACTATATAGCTTGTAGATTCAAGAAGAATTGAATGTTGATCGGGGGTTATTTTTGACCCAGAAGGACAAAGGGGTAAAAATTGACCCAAATAAGTAAAAATTCATTAGCAATGGTGATTCCAACGTCATATTAATGTAATAGTATTTAATTTCCCCACTATATAGCTGTAGAATCAAAGAAAGAATTTGAAGTTGGAATCTGGGGTTATTTTTGACCCCAGACAGAAGACAGAAAGGACCAAAAGGGGTCAAAATTGACCCAAAATAAGGTGAAAATCATAGAATGGTGATTCCAACTTCATATTAATGTACTATTATTAATTTTCCCCACTATATAGTGTAGATTCAAGAAGAATTTGAATGTTGAAATCTGGGGGTATTTTTGACCCCCGAAGACCAAAAGGGCGCAAAATGACCCATAATAAGGTAAAAATCATAAGATAGATAGAATGGTGATTCCAACTCCACATTAATGTAATATATTTAAATTTCCCACTATATAGATGTGATTCAAGAAGAATTGCATTGTTGGAATCGGGGTTATTTTTGACCCCAGGAAACGGACCCAAATATGGGTCAAAATGACCAAATGAGGTGGTAAAAATCATAGAAGGTGATTGTATTTATCCACAAGGCCTTCCCTCACAAACCTGTTTTTCAAAGTCTGGCCCGATAAACACTTTTTATTTTTTTTACTGGCCTTAAATTGCCTCGTCCCCGGGATCAACAGACTTTACGGAAGTGACAGAATATTAATATTAGTGTCTATTGGAAAGGTACGATTTGTCTCATTTCTACTAGGACTTCAACTAGTGAACTTGATCTTAATAGATATAACTTAGATAGCATTTATTATGTATACAGTATTCTATAGGAGGTTCAAAATCACGTTTTTGCACCTCATATCAAAACTGGTTGAAATGATGATGGCAAATAGTAGTATGTAAGAAAGTTGAAGACATTGGTCAACAAACGAAGGATACTCTGTTAAAATAGGTATGAGAGTTCATAGTGCTCCCATATGTTTTTAACTTCATTTCCCCCCTTTTTAGCCTCTTTTGGGTGGTGGTGTTGCTTTTTTTTAAAATAATAAGAATAACAAAATCGAGCGGCGTCACAATAGGGAGAGGGGGGCGATCAAATTGGTTTGTTTTTTACTTGGCCTTGCGAGTGGATCTTTAATAAATTTGACGCCAAAATGACCCTAGAAAGGCCAAAGAGGTACATAGACCCCAAAAGAGTGTTAATTAAAAACTATCCAATGGGCAATTATACGGTTGCAGTTAATCTTTTGTAGCATAGCAACCTGGAATAAACAAATGTTTGCACTTTTTGTCCAGCTGGCAACCACATAGATTTGCAAATCACTATGATCGAAACGACATTGCCATGTCATTGGCAACGGTGACAAATATCATCATCATCAGCTTTTGACTTAATTGTCGAAATCCGTGGCGTAAGTCTTTGCAAACACAATCTTAATCATGTATTGCTGCTCCCCTTTCAAAGTAAGAGCTGGTAATCTCTCTGCTGCCTTGCATCAGAGTAGGTTAGTGAATTCTGCTACCCTTCTATTGGACATAGAAGACTCCACAGAATAAAGGTTTGATATAATCTGCTCTTTGACTTGAAAGCACTTCGCCGCACCGAATGTGCTCTAGTTCTGTGCCACAATTGTGGTATAGGAGGTATTTCACAACCAAGATCCGGTCATAGTTCGCGTAGGAAGGCGTGGGGTGTCCAGGAGATATTTTCATACTGCATGAAGTTTGCCTGTAAAGTGGCCACTTAAAAAATCCTGCAGCTCCCCCTTCATTGTCAATTTTTCTGCACCATACAGTAAGATGTTTTCCACGCAGGCCTGTAGAAGGCAATCTTATTTGCCTGGAGACACAACTTTCATATTATCCCTATCCTAATAGTAAAATAGTTTTGTGATAATTTTCATGGGCAGAAAGAACCTTAAGATCAGATTAACAACATTTTAGGATAGCTTTCATTCTGACAGACCAACTGTTTCTCTCCTACTGGATTGTTTTTACCTAGTTTCAGAAAAAAGACTGATTTGTGCCTATTGGGGTTAAATTTTGACCATTTGGGTTTGGACCATTTGAATCCCTTTTCAAAGTTTTTCTTGCGAATGTCAGTAAAAGGCACAACTACATTAGGAGAGGGGATTTTTTTTTCAAAAGTGGACTTCGCCAAAAATTACATTTGGCAAATTGGGCCCCCAAAATACAAAGGGAGCAAATCTGCAAAAGTGGACTTTTTACCTACATATTTTCGCTCGCAAAATCTATTTTTTGGCCTTTTAGGGGTTAGGGGACTTGTGGAATGAAGCGTCCCCCCCATCCGCCCCTTCCCTGTTACAACCGATATTGTGCATTAACCAATTTTTTCTGCAGTCTTGCTCTGTTAAAACATAGCAAGACTGCAGATATGTTAACCATGCATTAATTGGTTAATATTATTTGACCAATTAGGGTGGATTTGGCCATTATTATCCAAAGTTTCAGTTTTGGATGTCACTACGATAAAATTAATAAAGGTTTTAAATCTGGCAATTGATTATTGAGAATTCCTGCCTTAATATTGAAACATTATGGCATACCAAAAAC